>VYZS01006539.1:38566-60632 GCA_013400695.1 Neodrepanis coruscans | reverse complement strand
AGGTGAGGCCACACCAGTGTAGAGCAGAGCTGGATAGTCCCCTCCCTCGACTGGCTGGCAATGCTTTGCCTGATGTCCCCAAGGACATGGTTGGCTCTCCTGGCTGCCAGCGTACTGCTGACTCATATTCAACCAGCAATTGACCAGGACCCCCAGATCTCTTTCTGTGGTGCTGTTCTCCAGCTTCTTGTTCCCCAGTCTGTAAGTACATCCAGGGTTGCCCCATTTCAGGTGCAAAATCCTGCTGTCACATGCAAGACAGAGTAAATGCCCCATACCCGATTTGCATACTGGGGCTTATTGAAGAACCAGCAAGATTAGAGCTTTCACTCTTCTTGGTTGTGACCAGCTCCTGCCCCAACACTATGTTCCCTGGGTCTCTGCTTTCCATCAAGGAAGGTCACTTCTGGTCCAGGAAGGTCAGGCATGACATGAATATGTCCTAGTTCCCACTGTGCTGCTAGTCATAGTTGCCCATTCCAGGCACCACTGGCCAAGGTCCCATCTCTCTGATCTCCAAGATATTCCCTCTCAATGTATCCACACATGCTGCCTGCTAGCATTCACACTGCAAGCTGGTTTCATCTATGGCAGATGGTGATAGCAAGAGAGTGTCCTCAACTACCACAGATTCTTGCTCATCTCCAGATACAAAGGACTACACAGTCTTCTTCATCCAGATTCCTTCCACCACACCAGTGCCCTGACCCTGCATCCCTTCCTTGCACAATTAATTATATGGTTTGTTAACAAGTTTGTATGAGTAGTCCTTTAACAACACTAATTACTCTGTTGCTAAAGCAGAAACATGGCAAATTGTCCCTGAGCAGCCCACCATCACCTCCCTGTCCTCTGAGAAAACCACAACCTTAAACCAGGTTGCTCCAAGGGAAAAGTGAAGTAGGCAGCCTGTAGTTCTGGTGCTGTAACCTGCCAAAGGGGAGAAGAGGTGGGACAGAAATGTTCTGAGCCCAGAACAAGCTGCTTCTGCAGCGAGCATCAGAGTGCATTCTCCAACAGGATGAACCCGTCACAGATGCTGCAGCTCTTGCCTGCAAGAACTCTTGCAGTTCTTTTGCCCGAGAAACCTGCGTTTCTTGGGTTTTCTCAGCAGAGGTGAAGAGAGTGTTAGCTAAGAAACACTCAGGTGCTGTGGAAGCTACTGGAGATATCAGGTCAACAATACCTTTTGGTGACACAACGGAGAGCACCCAGGTGTGAGCCAAGGATCTGAGACAGCTGTAGCCGCAAGAAAAAGCCTTATGGACTTAGTGACCAGATTTGGAAAGAAGAGGCATGAAAATAAAATGCCAATGGCAGGTACATGAGAGTATATGGATCTAAAAGGCCTGTGGAGGTCTGAGTGTTTCAGGTGAGTATGAACAAGTCTCTCAGGAGTAGAAAGTGTAGCCCTACTGCCTCTGAAGTATTTGTAATGTGTGCATAAACCGCACATCTGCTGCATTAGGCTGAGACTAGAGAAAAGATCATGTAGCCAGCTCATGAGCTGCAGAGCAAGGCTCTGAAGGCACATTCAAACAGAACTTGGAGAGAGACCAGTGCAACTTGTCTGAGAGAGAAGGATGAGATGGTACATGAATTAGAGGTAATTTCAAAGATGTGAGGCTACTGTCTTTTCCAAACTGGACATTGGTTAGTGGGAATATCTTTAGGGAGAAGAGTCTGAAATGGAAATCAGTCATGTGCCTTGTAAGATGGAAGAAATGAGCCAGAAGTTCCAGAGCAAGAGAGGAAAAAACAAATATTTAGGATTTCCATAAAACTTAGAACTGGGCAAGATGAGGCAGCAGAAACTCTTAGTCTCAGAACCTCAGATCTGGTGTCTCTGATTTCTCACAAAATACCATTTGGCTTCTCACCTTCCTATTTTAAGCCTTGTCTCTCACAGATACTGGTTCTGAATGGGATTAGGGATGGCTCTTTAACCCAGCAGAAGAAGGGTTAATGTGCTGAAAGCCTGTGTTTCTGACTGCAAACTTGAGTCTCAGTTCCTGTGGCCTCCATTTTCAAAGACTCAGTCTAACACATCCTAAATTAACTCACCAAGCAGCAGAGGATGAAATCGGACATGACCGATCGATCCTTGAGCATTGATCCAAAGCAAAACTAATGGAATGTAAAGAAAATGTAAGACTGTATTGTACTGTAAAGGCTGACTATTTAGCTAGTTTACAAAATAAAATTAAGTTTTGGAGCTGGATGAAAGTGTAAAGTTTGAAGAACTGACTAAAACAAGGCATAGGTACTTTACAAACTACAACTGTACAGATTGAGCCTTGGGGGAATGGCTTTGTTAGATGCCACTGACTAAAATAATTGCATGATAATTTTGGCTAGAGGCACCAACCAGTCATCAGATGATTTTTGAACTGTGCATGAGTAGTTTAGACAGAGCTATCTTGGCATCCAGCTACACAGAACTGAGAAGTCCATTCAACATCTATGCTTTGGCTCTTGGGGGAAAAAAAATGTCCTAACACTATTGTAGAAAGGTCTCTGAGAAGTGCTGCATGCTCCTTCTGCAATGCTCCAAGAGACTAACCAAGGGCTTTCTCCTAAGGTAAGTGGCAGAAAAATAATTCTTCCTAGGGCTGTATGGAGAGGGCAGGTCCCTATCAGACTTGAAGCAATGCAAATTAAACATTTGAGTATGTGTACTTTAACATTTAACTTTTTCTGACAAGAATTTTAAGGTTTAATTCTGCTTTTTCAAACCACAGCTGATGAAAACCTGGCATAAATTATTGAATGGTGGCAAATAACTAAGATGAACTTTAAAGAAGTAACAAAATCAATCAATAAAGTAAAATGAGTAAAATGGTGGATTTCCATCTGGTTCTAGCTGATTACATGCATAAATCTTTATTGTTTAAAATAACCACATGAAAATACTTGAGCAGACACAAAAGGTCATCAGATGGTATAATAAGAAATGTCTCAGATATGTTCTATCTATACTATAATGGTGTGTTTCTAGTCTACAAGACTAGTAGTCTAGAATAGGCTGTAGTTCTAGAATACTAGAATTTCTAGTTTATTAATTGTCTGGAAATAATTATATCAGTGATATTTGAAATTACTCTCTTACAGTAAACTGAAATTACTTTGTTACACCAGAATTCAATTAAGACCAGGGAAGGGGAAAAATGGAAAAACTGGAAGCATATTACCATGCTATGACAGGGTTGTAAAGTAGTTTGGACTGAACTAACTTTTTTCTTTATACATAACATTCACTGTGTCTGTATTTGTACTGCAGTCCTACCAGGGAGGGAAAGTGTCCTGGTATAATAGACTCATTTAGAGGGTGAATTATACAAGTTCTACAATTCCTCTCCTCTGTTGGCTTTTATAAAGGAAAAGTGAGGGAAGTTATTTAGATACTGGTAGAAACAGCTTAAGAGACAAGCGTCTGTAGAGTTAGAGTGATATGTTTGTACTCCTCTCTTGCCCCAAAGGGTTACATTTGCTTTCTGCTCCATAACAGACAATGACAGTTCCTACTGCCAGAGGAATGCTAGCATTTCATCTTTGGGATTCAAACATGTCTCCTTTTCCCTTTTATTGATGTATTTACATTTTAGCATCACACTTGGGTTTTTGCTTTTTGGTGTTGGGTTTTTTTGCTGAGTCAATCCATTTCAGTGACAGATCAGCCATTTGCAGGGGAGCAAATATACCCAAAACTCCTTTCTTTTCTGTTACATTGCCATCATTCAGTCACCTTTCAGGGGAAGTGGGACACAGCAATCAGCAAATATCACAGACTTGTACTCAGCCTCTTGAGTACTCTGGGTTTGGGACCTTGCTCTATGTAAACCTCTACTTTTCCCTTTACCAAAGGTAAACTACTCAGGATCATCACTTCCAAGCTTGGAAAAACAGGTCCAACATAGTTAGCTTGAGATGATTAGATTAACATCTTTGCACCCACCCAGACAATGACATTGCAATAATTTGACATCTACTCTGAATAAAATCCATATGAAATCAGAAGAAAGACCTCACATTGTTCTTTAAAGATTAGGAAAATTGATTACAGTAATTATTGTTGAGTTTTTTTTTTCCCTTGTGCCTTATTTCAGTGGTATACATGGAAGGGAAGGAGTGGGGAAACAACATATTCCAGGTGCATCATAGCACTTCAAAAATCACTTAACTAGCTAGGTTTCCTTAGGCAGTGACATGTGAGAAAGGGGAAGTTCATTGTGAAAAATCAAATTTGCAGAGAAAAAATAAATCGCAGACATGTAATAATAATACCTGTAGGATGCCTATGCCAAGAATGACTGCACTGCTGGTTACCACTGAAAGCAGAATTGTACTACATGTGATCATATAATAAACCATAACCAAGACATATTGATAATGCTGATATCACCCAGATATGCTATAATTCAAATTTTTGTAAGATATTGGGCATGTGAACCAGCCCACTTTACTAAAACTTCTGGTTTAGTGGAATTTGGGAAGTTTTGACAGTATAGTAGCATAAAAAAATTCATGGTAGATATGATCCCACCAAATTATTGTTTTCAATAATTTATTGCCACGTGAACAGAAAGGATTCCAGGGACACAAACTTGAACATACAGTGTATTCACAAATAAACAGTCAAATACCTTACATTTCAATACTTCACATTACCTGAAGCTCCTAAATGGTCTCCAAAGAAGCAGCTTGAAAATCAAGCTTCTGGTAGCAGAATGTAGAACAATTTGCTGGTGAATCAAAGAGATCCTGGGAAAGAAGGAGTTAAAAAGATCACACACACACACACACACACACACACACACACACACACACACTCTCACAGCTAAAAACCTCCACATAACTCCATTATGTATTCTCTGATTTCATTATCTTGTATGTTGAAATTTATAATTAAGGCAAAGTCTTGGTAAAATTTAATGCATAAAACTAAAAGTATTAATCATAGAAGCACTTGGTTTATTAATGTTATCATAAATCAGCAATGTATTTGTCATTTCATGAAGCCAAGAGAGAAACTTGTTACCCTGACAGAAAGGAGGATGTCACTAATAATGCTGCTACCTTGGGTAAAAGATTAAGCGCTTTTTTTTTTTTTTTTTTTTTGGTCACAGTTCTCAAAACTTTATCCGAGAAATGAGAGCCATGAACGTTATATATTATGGCAACAGTATACCAAAGCCACAGTCAATGTAGAATAAAGTGGGTGTAGAATTAAACTGTAGTTGACAAAGTATTTGCAAAGTGGGAAAGAAATTGTCATACAGCAGGAAGAAAATAGTGTAAAACTGTGGGCAATTAAGAAGCACTGTGGTTTACAGCTGAACTCAATCTTTCTTAAAATAATCTTAAAATAACCTCACATTTGCATCTTTTACCAGTAACCATGAAGTGCAAATTCATTCAAAGATCCAATAAGTAGAAAATAATTATGAACTTCTAAGAGATTTCTTGCTGTCAGAAGAATGTATATGAAAGATCATTATTAAAACAAAATGAAACAAAACAAACTAAAAAGGACCATTTAAAAAAGAAAACCATCATTGTATGAAAATAACTTTGTCTTTTGTTAGTTTCAGAAATGAACTTATGACCATGGGGGACTGGAACTTGTTAGGCAGCATCCTTGAAGAAGTGCACATCCACTCCACCATAGTTGGCAAAATCTGGCTCACAATCCTGTTCATTTTCCGGATGCTAGTGCTCGGTGTGGCTGCTGAAGATGTCTGGGATGATGAGCAGTCCGAGTTCATCTGCAACACAGAGCAACCTGGCTGCAACAATATCTGTTATGATAAAGCCTTCCCCATCTCTTTGATCAGATACTGGGTACTACAGATCATATTTGTCTCCTCCCCATCATTAGTGTACATGGGCCATGCACTCTACAGATTAAGGGCACTTGAAAAAGAGCGACAGAACAGGAAAGCCCACCTGCGGGCTCAGCTCGAAGACCTGGAGCCCATGCTTGAGGAACACAGGAGAGTGGAGAGGGAACTGCGTAAGCTGGAGGAACAGAAGAAAGTGAATAAGGCACCCCTGAGAGGGTCCCTGCTGCGCACCTATGTCCTACATATCTTGACCCGGTCGGTAGTTGAAGTGGGCTTTATGATAGGTCAGTATCTTTTATATGGGTTTCACATGTCCCCCCTTTACAAATGCACTCGGCCCCCATGCCCTAACACGGTGGATTGTTTTGTGTCCCGACCCACAGAGAAGACCATCTTTATGGTTTTCATGAACAGCATCGCTGCCGTCTCCCTGTTCCTCAACATCCTAGAAATCGCCCACTTGGGCGTCAAGAAGATCCAGAAGAGCCTCTGCGGGCAGCCGCAGTGGCCGGCGGGCCTCGCCGAGGACGATCCCAGCCTGTACAACTCCAAGAAGAGCTCCGTGGTGCCGCCGCCNCGGTCGCCGCTCGCCGGGCGTCCCGCAGGTGCAGCCGGGTGAGCGCCTGCCGGGATCTGGATGAGGAGCGCGGCGACTCCCCGGACAGCGGGCACTGCCCGGGCACCCGCAAATCCAGCTTCCTCTCCCGCGTCCTCACCGGGAGCCGGGCGAGCAGTGACGGCGAGAGCGCTGCCTCCCGCGGGGACTCCGGGCCCGGCTCCGGGTCCGGCTCGGAGGGGAAGCGCCGCGAGGAGGGCGCTCCCAGCCCGCCGCCCGCCGCCAACACGGGACGCCGCGTGTCGATGGCAAGTAGCGCCCGGGGCAGCCCGCGGGAGGGGGGCGGCGGGGGGCCCCGGCACCCTGTCCCGGCCCTGGGGAGGAGGGGGCGAGCCACGGGGCAGGAAGGCTCGGGCAGGACTTCCAACACAGCCCCAACGCTTCGCGGCCTCCCGGACCAAGCCAAGCTCCCAATTGTTCAATCTCCTTCTACAGCAAAAGCAGAAACAACACCAGGGAATTACTGAGTCCCAAGGAGATCTAAGTCGCTGAATCTCACTCAGCTTCTTTATACTCATTCCATCATCCCAATCAACTGGACGACAATTGTGCCAAGGAAAACTTCTTCGACTCCAGCCAGCTTGACACTGTAAGAGAAGTCTTGAATGCATTGAGTTCAATGACCCAACTTCTCTTAGCTTCAAGGGCTTTCTCTCAGAGGTGACCATCGAGTTGAATAATTGTTCAATGAATAAATCAAAAGATCTACATATAAAACCCCCACCAAATAATTGCAGTGCCAGAGCCAACAACAACAGAATTGCTTTCTTATCATATGTTTCTTTTCTTTGGCCACATGCTCTAGTCTTGCTTGAAGTCAGAGTTGATAAGATATAGTGCTTGCATTCAAGAATCAACAAGGCTTTCTTAAAAATTATTTGAATTCTGGTTGCTTCAGATCACAGGTTTTATCCTCTAAAAACACAGAGGCTCCTTTGCAAATGCTTGCAGTAGCAAGCCCCTAAATACCTTTTTATAGGGTGTCTAAAAAACAAGATTACTTCACACAATGCTCAAAGTTATAGATTCTATTCAATTATTTTTCCTCACTCTTCCTAAAAAAAAACACCCACCCTTTTTCCTAAATATGAAGCCAACAAAACAAAACAACCTACCAATTTCAAATCTTCTGTGGTAAAAACCAGAAGGCACTCTCACACATTGCTCATTTAAAAACTGTTTGTGTGTTCCAGTTTTTGTGGAGTTACAGTTTCTACAGTAAGCCAGTCAGTATAAACCACTCAGATGTCACTTAGGGCCGATATAATCACTTTATACTTCAATATTTCTAATACAGGAAGAAGGCCTAGAGACCAATCTGTTGATCTGCTGGTTTTTGATACTCAGATAGAAGACTCTTTAAAAAGGTGAAGTGCAAAAAGTTATTCAAGCACAACAGAATTTCAGTAGCACCCTGCTGAGAACTCACAGAGGTTGCTTGTCAGCTTTTTCTTTGTAATGACAATGACTCTGTCTTCCAGGGGAAATCTTTAGAGAAATATAGTCAGTTTGCAAAACAGTGACATTACTCTTGAAACTAACACTCTCCTGGCATGCTGCCTTTGGTGATCATTATATATGGTACTGGTGCTAGCATTTTAAAATGTGACTCATGTAGGTAGGCTGCCTGTTTTTTCCTCCTTACAGCACAGAATAGTTAAAAGTAAATGTATTTCTAAATACAATTAGGCCAAGATTTTTACAAATTCACTTCACTCTGGCATTGCTACAGCATTTTATGAATATCAACTTTGATACACAAATATGCTGGTGCATCATAAATATTAAAACTTGGATATCCTTGCAGTATTCCCCAATTCCTATACTAACTATTTAATATTGGTTGTCAAAGGCATTCAGCATTAGTTAGATTTGTTTTAATTTGACTTCTAGAAGACAAGCATTGTGTATTAATGATAGAGACATAGAATGCTTTGGGTTGGAAAGAACCTTAAAGATCATCCAGTTCCAAACCCCACCCTGTCTCGGGACACCTTCCACTAGACCAGCTTGCCCAAAGCCCTTGATGATCCTTGTGGGTGTCTTCCAACTCAGAATATTCTGTGATTCTGTGATGATGTGACCTCAAACACTTCCAGGGAGGGGGCATCCACAACTTCTCTGGGCAGCTTTTCCAGTGCCTTACCACACTGACAGTAATGAATTTCTTCCTACTAAGCCTACTCTTTTTCAGTTTAAGGCCATTCCTCCCTGTCCTGTCACTACAGACTCTTGCAAAAAGTTCCTCTTCAGCTCTCTTGTAGGCTCCCTTTTACTTACTGAAGGGCCACTGAAAGGCCACAATTAGGTCATGCTAGAGCCTTCTCTTCTCCTGGCTGAACAACTCAAACTCTCTCAGACTGTCCTCATAGGAGAGATAATGCTTAGAAAAAAGAAAAATATGTCTGGTTAGATTTATCTGTGTGATACGAGCATTCAAACACTATCCTGACCCTATCTTAAATTAAAAAAAAAAAAAAAAAAAGTACTTATAAGTAATTGCATTAAAAGAATTCCAAATGAAGGATACAAAAACATTACCTGCTGATCTCCCTGACTAACAGCAACTTGCAATAGTAATGCAGAGAAAGGACAGGCACTTTTTAATGTAACAGTGAATCCAAATGCACAAACACATTTCAAATAGACAAAGTACAGCCTGTTCTAACATGGTCTTCCTAATCTAAGTTGGATAGCCTGATGGAGAAAAAACATAGCGGAATTGAGACTATTCTTCAATATTCTTTGATAATTTTCCTAAACTATCATCCTTAGTTCCATATCAATTCAAGTGTTTTCTTTTGCCCTTCATCTATACCATTCTGCCAGAATTTATCTGTAGCATTCTTTGTATTAGTTCAATGAGAGAAAAATATCAACTCAAGATTGAAAATATCACTTTCTATACCTCAACAACCATTCTAGCAACCTCCAGTCAAATACATACCCATGCTCTTTTCTAAGACAGCAGGATAACTACAGCTGCCCGCAATCACCATAGCTTTCTTCTTAGCTGAAAGAAAACCTCAAAACTACACAAAATCATTCCATCTGACACTGCAAGAATCTTCATACAAGTCAACTGCACTCTGTGAGTTATGACATTGAAAGCAAGTCTAATAGTACAGTTATGGAGGCTTGACCTTCAACCAATGATGAGATTTTTTGAGCATTATCTATTATATGAGTATTGTCAATGCCATTTCCACATTAAACTCTAATGTCTAACAGATAAAAAGTTATTATTAGAGACAACTAAGTGTTTAAAAGGTTACCTCCCATAAGGTACTGCACCCTCTTGATCTAACCATGAAGACTAGGTGGTGGATAGTAGTTGGCCAAGTCATATACCATGGGTTTGTTTTTTTTTGAAGTACAAAACTGCATCTCTCAAAGAGAACAGGAAATTCTTCTTAGCACTTCCTCTTTGGAGGAAAGGTTACTTCGGACCCTTAAGAAACAATGCACTTAATCTTTCACTGGAAACCCTCATGGAAAAGTGCACTAGAATACTGAATACAAAATGCATGTTTGGCTATGAGGATTCCTCAACTTTTTTAGACTTTCAAACCAGACCATCTCTACATATATATATATATATATATATATAAATCAGAGAAGAAATGTCCTTCCCATTGGTAGGGTTTATACAGACCAACCATGTTTGGCTACAGTGGAAATGAACATTTTAAATCTTCCTCATCTGGAATTGGTGGACACAAAGAGCTATTTTGTCATTTCACATCCAACTGTGGCTTAAAACCCTGAAAAATATTTACATTCCAACTGTTTAGTTTTACACCCAAACCACTTGTACTTTATACTCCATTCAGTTTCTTGCACATTGCATTGTCCAAAGCATGGCCAGCAGGACCAGGGAAGTTGTTCTTCCCCTGTACTCAGCACTGGTTATGCTGTACCTTGAGTACTGTGCCCAGTCCTGTCTGGGCCCCTCAGTTTAAGAAAGATATTGAGATGCTCAAGAAGGGCAACAAGGATGGTGAAGGAACTGGAGTACAAGCCCTATGAAGAGCAGCTGAGGGAGTTGGGGTTGTTTAGCCCAGAGGAGAGGCTCAGGGGAGACCTTGTTGCTCTCTACAACTACCTGAAAGGAGGTTGTAGCCGGATGGGGGTCGGTCTCTTCTCCCAGGCAACCAGTGACAGGATGAGAAGACACTGTCTCAAGCTGCGCCAGGGGAAGTTTGGACTGGATATAAGGAAAAAAATTTTCACAGAATGGGTGATTTCCCATTGGAATGGACTACCCAGGGAAGTGGTGGAGTCACCATCTCTGGATGTGTTTAAGAAGAGACCGGACGAGGTACATAGCGCCATAGTTTAGTGGATGGGATGTTAGGTAATAGGTTGGACTCGATGATCTTAGTGGTCTTTTCCAACCTTGTTAATTCTGTGATTCTGTAAAGTTATAGAGTATTCAAACCAGGAAGCCAAAATGAGACAGGCAG
Source organism: Neodrepanis coruscans (assembly GCA_013400695.1). NCBI lineage: Eukaryota > Metazoa > Chordata > Aves > Passeriformes > Philepittidae > Neodrepanis > Neodrepanis coruscans. The sequence continues at coordinate 49,707 of VYZS01006539.1, read as the reverse complement.
AAAACCTGACAACCTTATTGGGCTAAAGGCTTTGCAAGAGACCTCGATCCTTTGGGAAAAAAAAATCTTTTTGTTGAGCCATTGCTGATTAAGCTTATGATCTATTAGATTCTGAGGACAGACCACCAAAACTGGACCTTCATTGCATCAGGAAAAGCACATAGCAAAGCAAAGGTGGAGAGTCATTGCATGAAGGTCATTTCCAACAGATTTCAATAAACACAATGACAAGAGCATCTCTGACTATACTGATGAGCTGATCTCAACTTGATGGGGATCTAGGCTAAATAATGTTACAGAAGTCTACATTGACAGGGGAATTCAGAAACTGTGTACAGCTTCTGACAGGCTACCTGCAAGTCTCCAAAACCTTGGTACTGAGGACCACAGTCAGCAAGCTTTGAAGTGATGGCAAAAAATTTGTTAACTGATAGCTGTCTCCAAGATAATAATTTCCAAGGCTCACCGACAGGATTCTTTTTAGAGAATATATGTTATCTTATCTTCTAAGAGATTTCGTGAGTACACACATAGTTCTGGCCTAAGCTTTTCATCTCTCACCACATTTTTGCTTTTATTTAAGGAGAGGTACAGCTATGGAGTAGAAGGGCACCTTCTGCATGGTCCTAGGCTGCCAGCCTCCTCTAGGCAAGCAGGCCTAAATGGCAGCTTTTCACACAAAACTCAGTGAAAAGAACTGAATGGAATTTAGTATAACTACAATCACAACTGACAGCTGGGAGCTGAATTCACAAAGGCGTGTAGGAATTGACACTGCTGTCAATAGGATTCTGCAAATGAATGATAATATGAGAAAAAACCCTTGTAATTTGTACCAGTCAGGCCCTTGACTGGTGGATGATATATTTTAAAGTCTGACAAGATTAACAGACTGATGGTCTGTTAATACAAAGGTCAGCATATAACTAGCACAGATACAATCTGTGCTGTCTTGAAAATAGGCAGGGCCAGGAATTACATCTTATAAAAGGCACCTAGCTCTTGAAGCATTGCACTAAGGGGTATTGTCTCACAGCCTCTAGTTACAAGACTGTGTGAAGCCATTGGGACCATTGTATAACTCCCTTGTTCTCTCTGATGAAAATCTGATCTGAGCACTCCAACTGAACAATTAGAGATGATGGGGGCTTTACTTCCAAAGCCACCTTTTGCTGGAATCAAGCAGTTTTCTTCCTCACCCATTTTCTGCAAACCAAGGAATGATTGCAGAACATCAGAAAACTCTATTAAGCATGATTACAGCCTGACATTGCATCTTCAGAGTGTCACAGTGTCATCCCAAGTCAAAAGCTGAATGCAAATGTTTCTAAAAAAGCTTGAAGCTGTCTGGCATTTTATTGCTGGCTGCATTTGAAGTCTTTTGCTAGCTATGTCTCTTCCTGTCTTTCTAAAGCAGAGTATTCTAGTTGCTGTCTGAGCATGTCCAGAATCAGTTCTTTTTGGTCTCTATATGATACTTTTCTAAAGAATTCTATGATGTGCTCTAAAACCTTTAAGTTTTAATTTGGTTAACTGGAATTGTGAGTATTTACATTAGACTGGCAACTCTTCTCACAAAGGCATCATCTTTCAGACAACTTGGAATTATAATTTAGGCAACCCATACCTAAACCTTTATTAAGAAAACTACTGTGCTATTTCTTTTGATAGAATATCTAAGGGTACCAAGAAGATAGGAAGCTTGACATTATCTAATGGCTGTCTTTCTTCATGAAGCCACAATAAGTTTCTAAACCACAAAACAAAATTGTGGGTCATTAGAAGATGTATAATGTTCTCAGCAACCAAAATTACTAGATCAAGATTTTCAGAAAGAATTAGGAATTTTAGGCATGCCAGATTTTTGTTTTTCAATAAGTGCTGCATTTTCCACACCTCTCCTCCAGAGAAACCTGTGTTTTCAGAGTGTCATTTCACTATGACTGTATTTTTGGCTAAAAAGTAAGAAATGTCTCTTCAAAAGCAAGGCCCCCTTCTGCTGGCAAATGACTGGAATAAAGCTGATAATGGAACAAGTGTTAACACTGATACTCTCAGCTTGCAGAATCTGTCTGAGATAGAGCTGCTAATTTTATTTGTTTGCAGAAAAGAAAGTCTCTGGGTTTGAAATCCTGGTCCTGCTAAAGTTGGGGAAATATTACAATTCACTAGGTTTGGTTTCCCTCACTGCATTGCTTTTTTATTCCTCCATGTTTTTCAATTCTTTTTCTGCTTCTCAATTCTCCATTCAGCCTTGAGCCTCTTACCCACTAGGAAAATACTCCATAGTGAGTAGGATAGGAAAAAGAGAGCTGCTCTTCAGTCTGAATACTTGCCGTCTTCTTCAGAATAGGGCATGTCCGCTCACCCTTTCAACAACACTTGAAGAATAAATACCCACTCATTTAACAAGCTGCTCACCTGCTCTTGCTGCTGAGGCTGGGAACAGTTTGATAAGAGTGAATGTACATTGAAATAAAAAACCTGATAACCACAGAGGAGTTATTTATACAGCGGAGCTCCACTAGGAAAATCTACAGATGGGGTAAGGGACTGTCAAAACCCCTTAGGGCTTGTGAGAATCCTTAGAGGTATTCACATTTACACCTGCTGGCAACTACTGTTTTGTACAGTTTTTCAATGTAAACATTTCTTTATAAAGAAATAAATAAATCCCACAGTACTTGTATTTTATTCTGCCCTGGAGCACTCAGAAGAAGCTGGTGGTGGTGACAGCAAGTGTCCCAACTATCATGCCAAAGTCACATGGTCACAAAAAATGTAACTGTTCACCAGTTGCAGAGACACAGATAAACTTTGGGGGTCAGCAGCAGTTAAACTAAGAGTTCAACTAATGAACCCCTCTGAAGATTTGTGCAGTAATAAACAAGTAAGATGAATTTTAGAAAGTGGAACTTGCTTAATTGAGTTCATTTTTGTATGGTTTTAAAGCATTTAAATATACACAAATGAAGCAAATAAATACTAAAGCACAGAATTATAGAATCAGAATTGTTTGGGTTGGAAGAGATCTCAAAGATTATCTAGTTGCAGCCCCCCATCACATCATGGGCAGGAACACTTTCCACTTGCTCAAAGCCCTGTCCAGCCTGTGCTTGAATGCCCACAGGTGGGGCATCTGCAACTTCTTTGGGCAACCTGTTCCAGTGCCTCATCACGCTCATAGTAAAGATTTTCTTCCTAATATCTAATCTAAACCTACTTTCTTTCCATTTAAAGTCATGACTGAAGAAAGCCCTACAAGGTAAGTATGTTGTCAGCTAAACACCGGATTCCCTTAACTATGTATGTGTTGGGGTCAATTTCTATGATAACATTTCCTTTTCTCCTTTAAGTCAATTCAGCTTTGTGCTTTCTTTCTCTTGTTATCTTTCAGAGCATGCTCCTAGAACTATCATCTATCATGAAAAAGTAATGACATTCTGAGGAGAAGAAATAAACTAAGGGATTGAGCACAAACTGCCTTCAGCAGAGAGATAAAAGCAGATTTTCTGTTGCTATGTTCCCCTCTCCCACTGCTATAATGCCAAATTCATAATACACTTTAAAAAAGCAAAAACTTTATTCCTCCATTTTACACCAATCCCAACAATACTGTACTCTGATTGCTGGTGTTAATGGGTAGCTTGCTCCATGACTCAAATTTTTTCTCACGTATACTGAGCTGGATCTGCTCAGTGTGTGCTGCCACTGCAGAAACAGCCTTGTGTCTTTGGGGGAACATTTTGGGATGAACATACAAGTTTTTGTGTATGCTAGTAGTGTTCACATCAGAAACCAGCCTGATCCACAAAGCTTCAAGGCAGTGTAAGACCCAAGGCACCTACAAGAAAGGATTAGTTTGATTTGAAGTAACCTGGAAGGGTACTGGCCTCTAACTTCCCAGACTTCAGCAACTGATGAATAAAAAGATGAAGGAAACACTCATGGAATCTGAAAGGACAGAGAATTAAACAGAGACAAAAACAGCTGAAGAATATCTGCTACTCATCTGTTTGTGCTAATAGTCCTCAAACTCTGATAGAGACTTTCCATGCTAATGTAACCTTCTCAAAGCTAAAGCTTTTGGCTTCAAAATTAAAACTAAGTGATAAGAGGCAATTTAATTTCAGTGCAAAACATCTATACCTTTCAATTTGCTGTTTGAGAAGATCTGCAAGGTATCACATCAGGGTCATGAAAATCTTTTGTTTCACCATCTCATTAATTAATACAGAAGAACCAAAAGACAAGCAAAGCCTAAAACAGCTCTTTTTCAGTTTGCTAGGACAGTCTAGCTCTGGAAGGTTGGCTTTCTGCGTTGCACACAGCACAAGGAAGCAGCCCAAGAAAGTAGCCCTTCCATTCATGTACCTGGAAAATAAAGCACTTTCTTCTGAATGTCCCTGATCCTGTTTCTGGCCTTATGCTTTATGCTATTATTTGAAAAGCTTATCACAGTTCACATTTGCTTAGAACAAGCTCATTTTCTATGCAGCTTTCCCTAAGCATAAAAATTCCCCATGACTTGACAACTAACTCTAAGGCAAGGCTAGCAGAAATCAGGACAGCAGGGAAATAAGTCAAACATAAAGATTGCAGGTTTTTTTTTTCTAGTGCAAAATTTACATTCATATTCTGCCTTACTAAAAACTCATTGACAATTTCCCTGTGCATTTCAGTATTTTAAGGAAAAAAAAAGAAATATTTGAGATGGTGGGTATTAAGTGCCAACAACAACTGATCAGGGATGGAGAAACAGCTTTGCTGAAGTATGTTCTCTATCCCCCAGGTTGTGCAGATGCAGTAGATACAACGCCTTCTGGCAAATTTGAGGGAATGGGAAACTTTCTTCATATATGCTCAGTAGGATCGTTCGTAAAACTGAGTAACTCTGGAAAGTAATATGTTTGATTATCTTCCATGAGAATTGTAAGATTGAAAAATTCTAGGCAATTTTCACTTCTGCACATGGAGGAGGATGCAGCTAGCATCTCTAAGGTTGGTGGCCTAGGGAATGTGCTCTAAAGGTTTTCTGTCTGGTGATGAAGCCTCAGGACCTCCCTCTAGAAGCTTCCCTACTCCACAAAGCTTCATCCCAGCAAGTCTGTGGACCCAGGCAGGACAACTGGTCATGCCACTCTCCTTGCTGGGTCTCCTGCTGCAAGCTGCTGAGCAGGTTCTCAGCTTTCATCCAACATAAAGAAGAGGTGGCTGCTATGCACTGAGAGTCCCAGAGAGCAAACATCCTCCACTAGACCTCCATGTTGCCCTGCTTGTGGTAACAGCATCTAAGGCTGTTATAGTTCCTTCTTTCCTTTCTGGATTTCCTGCAGTGTAACTCATACTAATGGTCCAGGACACAAGTTTCCTCTTTCAGAGAGGTACACTATAGAGATTTTTCTGCTGTATTTTGTTTCTACAGAAACCTGTTTCTACCAGGTTTTCCTTAAAGGGGAACCAAATCCCAGCCTCTCCGCTTGCCTTCCAAAATGTACACTGGTATTTTAGACCGAAACAAACATTTAGCAGAATTGCCTTAAGTCATAGACTAAGGGAATGGTTATAGATACAGCTTATTTGATCTTCCAAAGCAACTTTTTTCATCTTTGCAATGAAACGCCCCAGGTTGTTCCTGCAGATCAAAGGTAACTGAATTCCTAGATCAAAGTCTACTAGTGAATTAGCAAAGGGACTACGTAAGTGGAGGTCTCTTTATAAGTCCAGAGATTCATTGGGCAGTAACAACCACATCCAACCTACCCTCCTGAATCTTGCGTACAACCCACATATTGAGTGCTGCAACATCAATTTCAGAGTCAAGATGAGTCAACTTACAATACATAATGATATGTCTTTATTTCATCAACAGAAATGGTGTCTAGACAAAATTCAGTTAACACTAGCAATTCAAATGAATGAAAAGGGTTGGGTGGTTTTTTTAATTTTTTTTTTTTTTTTTTTGCACAATACTGTATTTACAATGAGTAAATGACATTTTAAATTCATTAGTTCATAGCAATGCTTTCTTCCAAAAAGGTAAAAATTCTTAGTAACAGAGAGTAAGCATCAACAGCCACCTCATTTATTTGTACAATAAAAATCACAAGAAACCACAGTCACCTAGAAAAAAAATAAAGACAAGCTTAAGAACTGGTACAATAAAATGATGCATTGAATTAAGTTACATTAATAGCATAGAATTTGTGTAAAAAGTATGTAGAAAAAACACCTGATGTAACCTGTTACAGTCATTGACCAGTTATGAGAGGTACAGAGGGTTATACAGGTAGATATGTGTGAAAACTGTCCATACTGTTTGACCTGGGGAGGAAGAGAAGAGGGGTTGCACCCCCTTGCATACACTGATAAAACCCTGTTTTGAATATGGCCTCTGAAGTTTGTAAGGCATATATAAGAGGTGCACTTGTAACCAACTGGTTCTGGAACAAACTCTTAGGGCATGCTCACCCTTGAAATCAAAGGCGATGCTTGGAACTTGAGTAAACAACCATGCATCGAATACCACCAAAGTGTTTAGTATCATTCCTGCTAGTCTGAGGGATCCAGAGAGCTTCAAGCAGAGCAAACGTAGTAGTGAGAGCAGGACTGAAACCATGCACATTTCTCTTGGGTACATCACAAATGCAGGGTAATGCCGGCCTGGGAGGGGAATGCCAGCCACAGCCCCCAGTGTGGGGTAGCTGCTTCCTCCCCTGCACACCTGCCAGAGTGCTGCAGGGATGAGTCCAGCTTGAGAATGTGGCCCACACTTGGATCCCACCAAAATGGGGGGGGTCGTTTGCGTTCATAACCTGGGACCATCTCTGCTTCTAAGCAATCAATGAAATCAAACACTGCCAGTTGCCATTTCTATTTTGGGATGCTAGTTTCTTTCTGCATGCCCTTAATTAGCCAAAAGGAACAACAGTGGCACAGCATGAACCACACAGTAACTTTCACCTACAGGAAGGGCTCTGCCCACAGTCACTGAAGTTCATACAAGAACAGGAGTCATCTGACTTTTTAGCAGTTGTTTGGTTGGGGTAATGACCTTTTAAAAAGATATTTTTAGCATTCCTTCCTGCCAAAAAGTGATTTTGTTTGCAAAAATGGCAACATTTTCTGCATAATACCTTAAAATGCATATCAATATTTGACTTTGATATAAATAATATCTATCTTGGTGGAGTGTAGGAAAATACTGTACACTTAGTCTTTGCAAATAATGCCATTAAAATTTTGAGAGTAAAGGGAAGAATTATTCTACAGACCACCAACAATAGATCTTTTAAATATACACACAGTATTTGAACATATGCATATACACATATATTGTATTCTACAGCATCAGACCTGATGCCTGAGTCATTAAATACTCCAAGGAGTATTATAAATATTCATATATGTATCATAAACAGGAAAACACACAAACACACACTCTGACTAGCATTATAGATGTATGTATACATACATACACATTTTACATATGGATGTAAAATTAACTTGGACTGTATTGGCAGAGACAAAACTGAAATGAAGTGAAAATCTGTTGGGAAAATTTCTATCAGGAAAGAGAGCAGAAATTCTTTATGTTAATAGTTTTAGTTTCACCTCACTTCCGATAAAAATAAAACTGCTCCATGCTTAGCAGATCCCCTCCTCGTGCAAAGCTGCTGCTCATATTGAGCTAAACCTTCTCTAGGCATCCCTAAAATAGAGACTTTTAAAATGCTGTAGCCATGGGCTACAACATTCACCCAGAGGCACCTTCAAACGCATCTCAGATCACAAAGAAAAAACATGCGGAAGCAGCGCTCCTTGTTGCAATGGTAGAGGACATGAAGTGGAGTAAAATGTGAGCCTGTTTCAGAAACCCGGCAAATGTTCTCTTTGTCTCACTGCAAAATTCACTACGGGTCTTCTATTCTGCAAATGCACCCCTTTCTCTCTCTTCAGCACCACAGCAGTGAATTACAAGACACAATTGAGGATGTGGTGTTCATTCTGGAATTGCAATGCTTCACCATGCTTGCTCCTAGTGGATCAGTTTTCATTTTATTACAGGATTATAGTGATTCCAGCATGCAGATTTATATTATTTACTAGGCAATCATAAAGTCACATACTAAAAAAATTAACTATATATCTAGGCATTTTAACTTCTATTTAAGCACTCTTTAGAATACAGACATGATGAAGTATCGCACCCCAGATTAACGACCACACAATCAGCATTAATCATTTCTCTGGCAGGAGTTAATCCACTTAGCAAAGTTATGTATCTAGTTCCCACTCTCCTTTTTAAAGAGAAATAGCAGTTAGCATACTAATCACTGTGGCTTGCCTTTGCAGCACATTTTACTTCCTTGGGAAAAAAAAATAATACAAGGATTAGATCCAAAAATATAGTGCATTTTAAAAGCAGCATATACCCTTAGAAAGACATTTAATAAATTACTTGTACATTATATAAAATAATAGTTTTATACTGCAGCATCAAACTCTGACGCCTGAGTCATCACTTTAGGAAGTCTGTGATATAAATACTGGGATCTCCTGATAACACAGCCAACATTTTTGCTTTTGTTTTGCTTGTTTCCTGTTTTGTTTTCCCTCTCTTTTTAATTTTTTTTTTTATCTTTTCACTACCTCTTTGTTCCAGAATCAGCTTGCAATGAGCTTTAATTGTGTTCAAGGCACCCCCAGAAAACGCAGAGAAACAAACACATTATATAGTGTAGTACTCACCTGACAAAGCATAACAAGCCTAAATGAAATGAGGTTTCCTGGCAATACAAGTATAGCAATAGGAAAGGAAAAGGAGGACTAGATGCAGACTGGACAGAGCTTCAAGGAGTCACGTGCCCCTGAGGCTGGTGCAGTGCTCAGCTGGGAGATGGCGTCTCACCACGCCATTCCCAAGCAACACCTGACAGGACAGATGCTGCATGTATCCTCTTTGACAAATGCAAAGAGATTCTTACTTAAGATCACAGTGACCACTGGCCAAACTCTTAAAATTCATAAATACTGCAGCCAGGCTTTTTTTTTTTCCCCTCTTTCCAATGATATTTTGTGGTCAGTTGGTTTGACCTCATGAGACAAGAACGGTTGGGTATGTAAACTGGCGTCCAGGTCTGAAACTAATTCTCCCAATATCTTCCTTTAACATTAGTCCAGTAACTGCTTTGAAAGCCACATGGTTTGAAACANGTAGCTATGACTCTATAATGTGATTCACATTTAGTTTTAAATTCTAGCTTTCACCATGGTCTCATAGAAACAAAACTTCTCTGCGAAGCACAGAACTGCTTTGCAACGTCAACGAATTAAAAGGAAAATCAAATCCTGCCCCCATGCCAAAGAGCTTCTCTGTCAGTTATCTGCAAAAGATGGCTGGGAGGAGGTTCAGGTATTTTTAAGTTAAGCTCTTTTAAAAAGAAAAGGACAACTCCTCCCCCTTTTTCAACCGTGTGAACTAGGAGTTTATGGCATTTGTATATTTTTCAACATTTAAAGGTAAGGATTTTGTACAGTAATGATTAATACTTAAACATAAATATTCTCCTACATTATATACTAGTTTTTCTTTGTACATGCGGGGAAAAAGTTTTTTCAACAAACATGGCACATGCTATATGCATTTCCTCCTCAGTAGCTTGGCTACAATAGTTTGGATGAAGAGGATAAAAGCAAGACTTTGTGGCGAGTGGGCAACGGTCCATGAGCACAGTCTGAAGATGGAAGAAGTGGAGAGAGGGAGCTGATTCCTCCTCCAGGGTTCAAGATGCTGATCTACTGAGTGCCTCAAAAAACCACCAGCACACACCTCTAGTGTAAACGTTAGCACAGAAGACCACATTATCACTCAGTGCTTCTGAGAAGCTGCTTCCCCACACTTCCTTTTTTTTTTTTTTTTTTTTTAAACAGGGGTGAACAGCTGGTCATTTTTTTTTTACCGAAAAAAAACATATCCATCCAGAAANTTTCCTGTTTTGTTTTCCCTCTCTTTTTAATTTTTTTTTTTATCTTTTCACTACCTCTTTGTTCCAGAATCAGCTTGCAATGAGCTTTAATTGTGTTCAAGGCACCCCCAGAAAACGCAGAGAAACAAACACATTATATAGTGTAGTACTCACCTGACAAAGCATAACAAGCCTAAATGAAATGAGGTTTCCTGGCAATACAAGTATAGCAATAGGAAAGGAAAAGGAGGACTAGATGCAGACTGGACAGAGCTTCAAGGAGTCACGTGCCCCTGAGGCTGGTGCAGTGCTCAGCTGGGAGATGGCGTCTCACCACGCCATTCCCAAGCAACACCTGACAGGACAGATGCTGCATGTATCCTCTTTGACAAATGCAAAGAGATTCTTACTTAAGATCACAGTGACCACTGGCCAAACTCTTAAAATTCATAAATACTGCAGCCAGGCTTTTTTTTTTTTCCCCTCTTTCCAATGATATTTTGTGGTCAGTTGGTTTGACCTCATGAGACAAGAACGGTTGGGTATGTAAACTGGAGTCCAGGTCTGAAACTAATTCTCCCAATATCTTCCTTTAACATTAGTCCAGTAACTGCTTTGAAAGCCACATGGTTTGAAACAGCAAAAAAACCTCAAAACAAAACAGAAACAAAAAACAACCACCACCACCAAAAAAATCTCACTGAAAAACCATGATACATGTAAATATACGAAGCAATGACACAAAATCAGCCACTTCTAATAGGAAAGAATGAAATCAAACATCCAGAAAAGCTTGCAGAGGAGAGAAAGAGAGATGAGAGAAAAGTTGAGGAAGAGACACTTATTTGAGCAGTGGTTTTAAATATCAGTTCCCAAGGTAGAGGAAATTAAGAGACCCAGCACCTGTATGAGGCCAGGTCAAACCTAAGAGCTGCAGCGCAATGGGTTGTGTGGGTGGGTTTTTGAAACCATTGGAATGAGGTCAAGAGTACCAGTTGCACATGAGTTGTTAGTAGAGTAAATCTTCATGTCAGGAAGCAATTTAAAACTTGGTTTTATACTCATAAAACATTCTATCTATTCATATATATAGGAGGTCACTTAAAAATAAAAAAGGCAACAGAAAAACATCTTTAAAATACTGTGTCAGATGACCCTTCCCTCCCACCCACC
>VYZS01006539.1:7208-38561 GCA_013400695.1 Neodrepanis coruscans | reverse complement strand
TTTTTTTTTTTTTTTAAACAGGTGTGAACAGCTGGTCATTTTTTTTTCAGCGAGAACAAACAATATCAGCCAGTAAAGCACATGACAGTTGTCACTGATAAAGCCACGCAACCTGGCACACGTAGGGCAAAGAACCACAAAATAAAAACTCGGTACACTTAGAATAATAATAATTATTAAAAAAGCATTAGGAGGTTGTTTTTCTGTCTACACTGTACATACAGATGTTATGCTTGGAAAGCTGCTGTCTCACACAGTCATAACATGAGTCAACATTGCTTAAGATACAAATCCAATACAGTTACAACTAAGCCAATTCACTGAGTTGTCTCCTTTGAGACAGTGCTCTTTTAACTGTAGTTTGTGCTGAGGGCAATGCTACAGGATGAGAGGATCCTGCAACACAGGAATTTGATGGGTAAGCAATCAAACTGGGTGCTGGCAAATGTATGTTTTGCTCTTAGAGGATACAGTGCTAGCTGGACTTCCGTAAGGAAACCAAAGTCAACAACTAGGGGTCTGATCCTGCAACTCTGCCTACCTGGGCAGGATCACTGACTTCACCTGACCCACCTCTGCAAGATGGGTCTGGTGGGGAAAACAGGTAATGTCTGAATTTTGCTGAGGTTAGGCTCTGCGGACTAGCCAGAGCAGCAGTTGCTTCCATGAGTAAAGGATGCAGAGTGGGGCTGGAGCAAAAGCCCCCAAGTGTATTGACATGATCTCTGTTTACATTACTTCGTGGAACGTATGATGAACTGATCCAGTTGTCAAATACACTTTTCTCTAAAAAGTGAAATATACTTTCCCCTATAAGACTCCAAAAGCATCATTAACAGCACTTAAACTTGGTTTGTGAAACAAAAAGAAGTCTAAATACAAAAATAATTCAAGCAGATTCTCTTTACAAATTGTATAGTGAATTCAGTATTTGGCAAGACTGTTTTTACTACATTATGAGCTCCTGAGTGTTTGTCTATTAGCTAAAAATTTTCTATTTCCTTTAAGCAATAAAGCAAAGAAAACCATATACTCAAGTTATACTGAAGTCATGACTTCATTTATGAAAAGAGGTTTGACCAGAAACTCAGTGCAAGTGGCAAAGTTGACCATTACTGTACAGTATCTGCAAGAAAATAAAATAATTCCACATTGCTCAAGTGGCACAAAATGGCTGTGCCAAAAAAAAAAATTGTCTATAATAAAATCTCAAATAAGTTTCCAACATTAAAATTTTATAAATAAGTACAAATTGAATGATATTGCTGAACTGTGAACTGAGAAAAAAAATTATCGTGGAACAAGTTACCAAACTAGTTCTAGCACTGAAGACAAAAAGGAATGTTGGAACTTGTTTATACAATAGAAATGAAAACTTCCAGTTTGTAGGATGAGAAAAATTGAGGCATGCAGGGACTCTTGCATATGGATATATATATTTTATATATATTATATATAATATGTACAGTTTAGCTATAAAACTTTGATGTGTAAAGAAGCTGTCTTCAATGAAAAATTGAACATTCAGAGGAAATTCCTGAGTTAGGGTTTTGTGACATGGGCCACTGAGAAAAAAGCTGCGGTTGGGTCCTCAGAGGTGTTATGTCCATCCCTGTTAAGATTGAAATCAACATACAAAAACAGACAGTGTTGCCACTGCTTCGTTCCCTGCCTGAGCAAGGGATAGCACCATTGTGAAGAGAACTCCTGCTTGTAGAGAGGAGGGAATACTTAAAAACAGTATTGCTGCTAAGACCACTGTAGTGTGCACCAAATACGTTCTTCTAGACAACAAATGAACACTGCCACTGGCTGACTGAAGAACACCTGATCAGGTGTAATGTTAAGGTTAGAAGTCACTAGGTGTAATCTTTCCTAGGTTGTTCATCTGTTGTACATTTATCAGTCATTTCCTGACAGAAGTCTACCGTGACCGTTTGGCTGCTCTGCTCTGGTGGAAGCTCTCTCTCGGCGTAAGTACCTGTGTCGGCTCCATCCAACCCCCCACCGGCTGAACAATTTTCTGAGATGTTGTTGGGCAGCCAGGGTGCTCCCAGTTGCACTGAGCCTTGCTCCGAGCAGCACTGCATGCTTTCGCCGATGCACTGGGAGGTCACCAGGCTCTGCTCCACACCAGCTGGGGCAGGGCTGATGGTGGTGACTGGCTGCAGATCCATGGGTCTGAGAACGGGGCAGTATCGGTGGAGAGCTTGGATCTGTTCCGGGCTCTGCATGTCTCTACACACTTCTTGGGAAAGACATGAGAAGTTGTCTAACAATTCTCCCATGCTTGCTTTCAGCTGGTTCCTTTCTGAGAGCAATTTCTCTTTCTCACAAACCTGAAAAAGAAAGAAGGCATCTTAAGCTGACAGCTCACTCTGGATATATATGCAGTGGTACCCAAGAACACCAACACGTCACAGTTATTTTTATATGGACAAAGAGTCACAAAGACATCAGGTATTTGACCACTATGAGGTCTGTGAGACTACAGTCTGGGAAACATCTGGAGAAAAACATTTGAGCTGGAAGAGGATAGAATCACAAGTTACTACTAAGGGACTGTTACTTCCCTTTATAGACTAAGGCTGCTTGACAGACAATACAAAAGAACTCCAAATGAAATACTGTGACGGAGAAAAGACATTTCCCATCTAAACAGCATGAAAACAAGGGTTAATTCCCAAAGTGAGAATGTGTCACAGGTGTTCAGTTCACCTTCTAACTGCAGGGCTGGTCACTCAGGCTGGGTGCACCTGCCTTGGCCTGTGCACCAGATGAACCCCTGTTACCACTGGGAGAGACATGCTATTCAGAAGAAAGGATCTAAATGTGCTCTGTGGCCTGCACCATGGCTCATTTTCTTACGTCCTAGTGCTTAATGTTTTTGGCGTGATATAATCAAGATATTTTTATGAAGACAGAAGTGAAAAACCTGGAGGTTGGTGGATTTTTAACATTCAGTACAACAAGCTCAATGCAATTTCTCCTTTGCTCTCCTCAGGCTCTGCCTCCTGTGTTCCCAAATGTCCCCTCCCACATACATCCAGCTTGAGCACTTCCAGAGTTTCACTGTGTCAGTGGGCTTGCCCTAGGAGGGGACCAGGTCAAAAGCAGGACAGTACTGGAGAGGAGAAAGAGCGAGAGAGTCTGGTGGGAATTATTTTTTCATGCAGGATTTAAAAACTGGGAAAAAGAGCTCAGTTTGTTCTGTGTCCAACGAAGCACTGGTAAGGCCCACAGCTCTAGCTAGTGCAGGGTGCCATACAACGTGGTGTGGTGGGAATAATTTTCAGCTGAGACCTCCCATGGCCAGCAAGCCCCCATTGTGGGGTGAGCGCTGTCCTCCCCATGCTCAGGAGGCAGTTTTTTGGGGGTTAGGCCCAGAGCCAGACTCAGCCTGTGGTTACACCTCTAAAAACCAGTGTTGACTTAGTGCAGACTAACTGACATGCTCTTGCTGCTTCTCCTTCTGTCTCAGGCAGGTGGGCATACAGCTCAAGAAAGTAGATGAGATTTTGTAGAGTACCAGAGCTATTTCTAGAGCTGAGCTGTCCCCCAAAACAGCACAGCCATGTATCTCACCTACTAACACTGCTAAACCCAAGATGTCTCGGCATCTGAGGTGTGAAAACTCCACAACTCATATGATCCAACTACGGGTCATTGTTGACGGCTGGTACCATTGTCCTGGTTCCAAAACCCACACTGAAAGCACACAGATGTGTAAATGTGAAAGAGAGCAGTGCACATGAAAAGAACCAACTGCTAAAATATTGATAAATCTATCAGGAAAGCATAAAAATAATAAAAAACCCCCAGATGCTCAAGTACATCTTGAGATAATGAATTATGGAAGAGAATATGCTGTGAGTTTGCAGGGAAAAAAGGGAATATGAGTGGGTAGATGGATGAGTGAAGGAAAGCAGGCAGAAAAAATTACCTATCAAACACAGAGGATACAACCATTTCACTCACTGTCTGCTGTGAAACCATCTGTGTCAAGAAGATGGGTGATTTATAGGAAGTTAGTAAGAGGGAAAAGGGGTCTTTCATAGAAGAGATGCAGCCAAATTAAAAACCCTTAAAATATAGTATGATTATGTAGTTCAGGAAGACTGGAAGTTACTGGTCACAAAGTAGATAAAAGACGACAAAGGAATTTCCAGTGATCATTGTATTGTGTACTCATTCTGCTTCCTGACCGTGTCTTCCAGCTCAGAGGGCTGGGTATCTGGAGAATAACTGGTCTCACTACTAAAGACTGAGGCAAAGATGGCATTAAACACCTCATCCTTTTCCTTTGTCACTATGTTTCCTTTG
The DNA here is from genome assembly GCA_013400695.1 of Neodrepanis coruscans. NCBI lineage: Eukaryota > Metazoa > Chordata > Aves > Passeriformes > Philepittidae > Neodrepanis > Neodrepanis coruscans. The sequence continues at coordinate 34,238 of VYZS01006539.1, read as the reverse complement.
CATCCAACAAAGGATGAAGATTTTCTCTAGCCTTCCTTTTGTTGCTGGTGTAAAGTAATTTTTATCGTCTTTTATAGCAGTAGCCAGATAAAGTTTTAGTTGGGCTTTTACCCTTCTAATTTGCTCCCTGCATAAATTCATGACATTCTTGTAGCCCTCTTGAGTTGCTGCCCCTTCTTCTAAAGGTCATAAACTCTAATTTTGTATCTTGAGCTCCAGCAAAACCTCTCTGTTCAGCCAGGCTGGTCTTCCTCAGTGGTTTGTCTTTTGGCACATAGGGACAGTCTGCTCCTGAGCCTGTAAGATTTCCTTCTTAAAGAATGTCCAGCCTTAAGTACTGCCTCCCAAGGGACTCTCCTAACCCTAACCCTAACCCTAACCCTAACCCTAACCCTAACCCTACACCTGGATTTTGGAAGTCCAAGGTGGCAGTTCTGTTGACCATCCTTTTCCAATGATCACAAACTTTATAATTTTGTGATCACTGTAACCAAGACAGCATCCAACCATCACTTCATCCACTAGCCCTTCACTGTTTGCAAACAGGTCTACCAGGTCGCCTTCTCTACTTGGTTCACACACCGCGTATTGCTACATACTTAAGTCTATCTTGCTAAATAGAAATGGCAGCATTTCTTTTGAAGAATCCTGTACCTCAAAGGGCTTCTGATTTCTGAAATTCATCACGGATCAGACCGACAAGGTCACTCACATGCCTTTCATTCATTTCCCAGAGATCTGTGTGGAGAGAAGGACTTAAAAATTTATTTTGTCTATCCACAGTTGATTATGACAGACAATAATGGTAGTGTCACAGGATCGCATAAAGTCAACAAAGCCAAATTAATTTTCAAGTCAAGGCTACAGGTATCAAGCTGCCACCATCCCTTGCTGCCAGTCCTGATGCTTTGGAGAGCAGGAGACATGTACTCCTCCCCAACATCAGCTCACTGTAGAGGGATGTTCATGTGCAGCCAAAACCTGCTTGACAACCTGGATCAGCAGCCGCTCTTTCAGGCTGCAGAACCTCTGACTCACCCTGTACACACTGTGGATTATACTCATTTCAGGAAGCAGTTGCTCACTATTTTGTTTATCTTTGATGTCTTGTTTGGTTTGCATCAGTGGAGAACTACTCTGAACAATGTTTTGATTTTTGTTTCTTTTTTTTTTTTCCCCCAGGGCTTCAGTAGCACACCTTCTGAAGGCTTCACAAGCACTGATGATTAAGTCTCCCAACCAGCTTGTGAGGTCAGTGTCACCTCCCTGTTGAAGACAGGAAGCAGACAGGCACAGGCACCAAGTAAATAACCCAAAGTCATGCCATTTTCTTCCATTTTTGAAGTGATCGTAACTCAGCTTCTTCCAACAGATCCTTGTCTCTTTCACATTGTTTGCTACAGATTGAGCAGAGAATTAAGCCCAAAGAAGTCTATACTAAAAGCCACTTGCAACATGCAACGTGTTATGCAAGAACAAGAAGTACCCCTCTCCCAAGACCCACCACGTTCAGCCTACAACTGAGAATGTTTTAAATGTTCACCAAGACATTTAAATCAAGGACCCCAAATAACCTTTATATTTAATGGAAGCTGGGTACACAGAGATGTCAGTGAGGAAATCAACTTCAGCATGTTTTGTTTTATTTGTATGAATGAATTTGTCACTCGAACCCTTGGATATTCAAAGGCTGGATTTAATGCAGGACTTCTAAACTATTCTTTGTAATACAATCAAAATGTCCAGTCTTGCATGCTGCATACTCACACTTATCATAACAGCTGAACTGATACACTATTTTTGGCATCTCAGAGTGTTTTTAGGACCTCTGAGGAGGTCCTAACCCATTTGGAAGTTCCAGAGTGTCACTTCTCCCATTGAGTGACACCCTGCAGACATGTCTTCCTCCACAACCCTTGTCTCAAGCCTTTTTTCATTGTGTACCAGCTTACTTTCTCAATGGACAAGGGATGGCAGGGGAAGAAGAGCAAGTCCCTCAGACCACAGGGGCACTGTCACCAAGGAAAGGAGTTTTTTCACCTAAGGTGGCTATAGTTAAGATGTCTATATACAACATGGCTCTCCAGATGATCTTGTTTAGCATTGGAGAGGAACAGACACTTCCATACTGTATGTCACCTCCTCTGCTGCAGGATCAGACAAATAAGACTCGACAGGTTGCTCTACACTGGCTATAAATTAAAACAGGACAACTATTTCCAGTGCAAGTGTCTATATTGTAGACATCTGTGTTTAGTCACCCAAATCACACCTGCGTTGTCCATACCATGACTTAAAGAGAGAAGATTTTCTGAGCAGCCATATAGCCTCACTCCAGACACCTCACTCCCTTAGATTAAAATGTGGCAGCACTGTCCACTGACACCTTGGCACACAGGAGACACATCCCCTGAGCTTTATCTGGTCAGTGAGGAGGGCATGCTTTGCTCTCGTCTCTGCAGTGCACTACTGTAGACTCCTTGAATAATGAGGAAGGGTTCAGTTCATTGGCACACCAGGAGCATTAGAAGGAAGAAGACATGAGCAAGGAGGGACATATCCTTTTAGCTCACTGACCTACATCATAGGATGCCCACTTGTTTGGATATTTACATTCCTGGCTTTTCACTTCCCTTGCCATTTCTGCCATTTGCTCAGTGAATGAAAGAGCTGAAGAAAAGGCACAGTGAGCTGAAATGTCCCGAAAATGCTGAGCTGTCTTCTAGCATGCTGAGGACTAAGAAAATATGTTGAGATGAAGCTGGCCCTGCTTGAATCAGACAATCTCTGAAGGTCTCTTCATGTCTACCTCTTTTGGACACTCCACAAATCCCAAACCAAGAGATTGCTATTGTAGTTTGGCAAGGAAATGGGGCTCAGATGAGAAAGTGCCTTTGTAGATGCATCTGTAAGTACTGGAATTAAGTTAAACTGCAAGAAGGGAGCCGTGATACAGGCTTCCCTTCTTTTCCAACGCAGTCCACAATCTGCTCTTGAGAAAACGAAAGATATTCAGGCCTCACTTAACTGGAATTTTTGTGTTTTCCATACATATTATATATGCACATACTACCATATTTTTGTGTGTTAAATTTTTTACTAGTGGTTCTGCTAGTGAACTGAACCCACCAAACTCTGGACATGAACTGCTGTCGGTTCCCTGCAAGCTGCTGCACGAGGGTAAACAGGGCTGCAGTGAGAGCATGTAACTCACCAACTTGCGGATTTCACATTCTAGGTTCTGAATACAGTCCAGTTTCCTCTTGCGGCAGCGCTGAGCTGCAATTCGGTTCTTGCTGCGCCGGCGGACGTCGTGGATGAACTCGAGCTGCTCTGAGGTTAGCTTGTGCATCTTTATCATCATCTGGAAATCATTTCTTGGAAGATCTGTGATTTGATCAACAGGAAAAGGAAGTTTCACCTAAAACAAACAAACACAAAAGCGGAGTCATATTCTGCTTGCTCAATGCAAGCTAAATAACAGCTTGCGGAAGGACAATTATCTATGCTGCCAACCCTTCAATAAATAAGACAAAGTTTGGCCTTGGGCAAGTTCTTAACACTCCCTTGTGACACACTGTGGAGGTCCAGACAGTAAAAATCAGATTATAATTTTACTTAAATCAGCAATATAGATGAATCACAGGTAAAAATTTTGTCTTTCTACAAAGTTCTAATAACTAATCTCATTGCATTAAAAGAAGGTTCTGTCCACTAAGACAAATAATCTTTTGGGAAGAGTGAAGTACCTTAATGCAATTAAATTCAAACTAGTTCCAAGGAAGGGGCTATTATCACAGCAGGAAACATGTCTCTCCACAGCCTGCAGGACTGAAAGTTTGATTAGGTGTGAGGTTAAAAATGCAACCTGAAACCTCAAGTGGATGAAAAATACCATATTGCAATTAGGAAAGCTCACCCAATCAGGATTTGAATGGAGCAGTATACTATAAAAAAAGAAAGGGTCAGAGGAGTGTGATGTAGCACATCCTACCCTGCTAAAATATACACATTTGGAAATAAACCAAAATGTTGACACTCTAATATTTTTGTACATTCAAGGGTATTAAAGTAGTATTTCTTGAAAAAGTCAAGTCCTGACTTCAAGAATTCTACCAATTATGCACTAAACCACAGCAAAACACAAAGCTCCTGACAGTTTGAAGCAATGAACACACACTGTCTCAAAAGACGGAGAATAGTTGATGTGCTCAAAACCTTTTAGCTTTTTCACCCCAAACCTATCAGCTTGTTCAAGCCAAAGTAAGCAGCTCTCCTTAAAAAATCTGCTTCACTTGGAGCCCCAGGCTGATAACTATCAAAAAACTGATGTTCCTTGGCAGACTGTTATATTCAGTGGTCAAAGCTGACAAAATTGAATGAGATGGCAACTGAGTGACTAGATTGACCCCCTTTCTTTTTTAGAGTCATACCCACACTGCCCAAAAGATGGCAGTAAATATTTACATTTCTGTCGTTATCTGGTGCAATCAAACCTCTCCAACAAGGAGACTATTCTGCATGCAGGCTACCAAAGAAGATAAGTTGCTCCACCCAAGGAGCTTTGTTTATGAGCATCCTTAGACATTTTCTTGTAGTATTCTACCACTACTCTGTGCATCTCCAAGCCTGGGGTATGTGAAAGTCAGTGGAAACACCTACCACATTCTTTCAGATGGTTTCATGCCCTGAACATTCATTCATGCCCCTCTGTCTCTTGAGTCCAGGCACTGCTTCATAACACATTACTTGAAAGGTCCATTAAAACCACCAAGAAACACTGCTCTGATCCCCCCAAATTCCTGTTTGTACACATAAAGGCTGACCTTAGGCACAGCGATGTGGACTGCCTGGTTTATAGACTGCTAACTAATGACATGAAACCTGTTTGATTTCCCCTCCCAAGCCTTTGGATAGTCAACATAAAATCAGTGCCACCTGCTTTTCTCTTAATCTTCAGGGTCTGAAAACAAAAACAGCCAGTGCTTTCCTCTGAAAGACACCACAGTTTCATTGAAAACCCAGTCTTTCATGTTCCCAGTTTTTCCTTATTTTCTTAAGACCAAAGCAGAAAGCAATGTTAACTTATTTCTCCCTTCCTCTCCCTTTCAAAACATTTACTTGCAAGGAGGAGATGTGCTTGCAGCTGGAATGGGGATGAAAGGGAAGGAATTTAAATCTGTCAGGTAGAAGCTGCTGAAGGGAAATGGGAAAATAAATAGAAACAGATTTATTAAAAAAAAAAAAAAGATTGAAAAGAAAACCATCCACACAGCAGACCAGAGACTGCAATCAGTAATCCCAGCATAATCCCACTCCTGTCATAGGCAGCACTGTGCAGGATTAAAAACGTGAAAGGGAGAGTGGAAATGAGTCAGACCCATTTCCTTCACCATTCACAGAGTTTTTATTGCCTGTCTCCCTCCTTGAGGGAGTTGTCAACTTTAAAAAAAAAAAAACAACCACCAAGACTTTGGCATGGACACAGTGAATAACTGTGCTGGGGCATTGCTGCAGTGAGAAGTTAATGGTTACATCTGCACAGGGCAAAACTCTCAGCTGATATTTATCATAAAAGAGTGGTGAGTCATTTTGCAAGAGCCAATGACTGTGCAGTGGCTGACCCCCACAGAGCTGCCTGAAATGTTGGGTCGGGACTATAACTGTCCAGGTCCCTATCATTGGCATCGAGGCCTTCAGATGGCATCCTGCAAGGCTTCTCCCTCCTTCTGGCTGCTGAAGGAGTGGAGATGAGACTCAGAAAAGATTCTGCATCCCACAGTACCTAAAAGGCAGGTGAGAGACACTTCACCTGAGGTGTCTGAAAAAGGACAGTCAATTTTTTCTAAGATGTGAGAGTAAAACCCATGGCGTATGTTTCCTCATGAACTTTTCTTTCTAATAACTATGATTTTTTATATAGAAAATGACTGCGTACTCTTTGGCTCAGGCTTTTCAAATTAGAAATGTAAGTGCGATCCCTGCTCCTTCCAGGAGTTACTCTAGCCAGACCTAATCTCTCAGAGCCCTAAAATCTTCCCTATCAACACAATTACTCTTTCCCTGCATTTTTACACCACTACCAGCAGCAGCAATTCATTTGCCACTACACAATAAATAAACTGGCACCTTCTACCACCACTGCAGACTCTGTTGCCGCCAACTCTGGTTGATGCATCCCTGAGAGGACAACTAATCCACCCTGGTGAAAAAGAGAACCTGTTTACGATTTTGTGTTATTTCCCCGCCCTGTATTAGCATTAGGATGGCAGTGCAAATGTCAATGCTTTGAGTGGCTAAGTCAGAACAGTGATGTAGGCAGACAGGGAAACCCACTGACTCAGCACATGCAAGGCCCATATATAACCAATTAATTCCTTCAAGCTTCACTAGTTAGTGCCAGCTTGGATCATGTGCCAGTTACTGCTGTGCTGCTCATCTACTGTAGTAGGTACTGCTGCTGCTGCTGCTGCTGCTCCTCCTCCTCTCTTTTTCTCTGGAATAAAGGAAAGGACAAAGGACTTGTATTCACGCTCAATAAAATATAAATGCCAATTATTAGGAATTTCTTTATCCCATGCATAGCATTAGCTTTTTCACTCTTCCTCTGTATCTGCATTTTGATGTCATCTTCACTGAGCTGCCAAGTGCTAGCAAAGACAATGAACTTCCCCAGTCTGACTCTAACATCACAGTAACTAAAAGGACTCCTATATTATGTGTAAGAAAAAATAACCATTATGTATTGGGCATGGGAGGGTGGAATTCCTAGTATCAGCCTGACCTTTATACGTGGTTCAAAGTCTTGGTCAGTTGCTCCAGAGTAAGAAATGAAACTGTTGCCTTAGTGCCCTTAAATTGAAAACCAGATACTGAAAACCTCTGACACTTTAGATTGCCTCATCCTTGGACCCACCTCTCAGGACCCACCCAAGCAATCTAGCACGGAGGCTGAATCGTATCAATGCACTTCTGATGTAGAAAGGGGTAATTTGCTTCCCATAGAAGGGCCCAACAAACTAATGTTTTTCCAAGTATCTTCCTTGCCATGCAAGTCTGTTTTCCATAAACACTCAGAAAGAAATTTATCTCAGGATAGGAGCTGAGGCGTGTCCACATGTGTTACAGGATCAATTACCTACATGCTATATCAGGCATCACTTGTGGTCCTACAGAATAGGGACCTACCTGATTTCACTTGTTCAGAGGTTATCTAAGAAGGACAAAGCCAATGGACCACACTTAGTGTAAGAGAGAGGACAGCCAGGATTCATTCTCATCTTCTCATCCCCTTGTCTACTAGCATAGCTAAAGCCTTCAAAACACCTCCTTTTTAGAGGTGTCAATCACAACAAGATGAAGGCAGTGAAGACATACCATTGTGTTAACAAATCAGGTCTCAGTGGTCCCATTTCAGATCAGCAGGTCCCACTGCAGACAGCGTGTTCTATCTCACACAAGACAACTGATCAGTCACCCCGTAGTTACCTGGGGTCAACTCCAGCCTTACCTCCTGAGGGCCACAAGAGGTGTCTGCGTCAGCAAATGCTGCCTGAGAGGGCACTGCTATGCACTGAGTGGAGGCAGTCTGGGCAACCTTTTTATTTGCCACCTGCCTCAGAGAAGTGGGGAACCAGGCTAGTCCCGTGGCTGAGGGCTTTAACTCAACAATCAGGAGATGTGGATGGGGTTCTCATCCTTTAGACCATGACTTAGACTTGTATTCAGATCAGACACTTAAAATGCTGAGCAGATGTCTTCCCCTCACTGCTTGCTCTTTCCCCGGCTTCCAACCCTTCAAAGGGCACAACAGTATTATACTCCTGCCCTTCAACAGGCTTTTCTGAGACCAGGGATAGCACAGAAACAGTGACAGAAGCCATAAGTGCATTTCAGAAGTGCAGAACAGGCAGTGAAATGAGGGGGGATAAACTGTTGTATTTCTTTAAATATCTACTTTTACAAAAGAAATTCAAGAATGGGAGAGTCCTTCAGGAGCTCATGCAAGATCTTCAGATCACAGAGTAACAGAATCGGTTGCAGGCTGTAGGTGCAATGAAACAGTGTTTAAAATATGATCTTATTGAAATTTCAAATTCTTGGTGTTGTTGTAATCCAGTAATACTCTGCTACCAGTATGGTTATCATTCCTACTGAAGAAAGGAAAGAAAACAAGATTGCTATGAAATTTATTTTACAAAACTCATGTTTGATAAGAACCCATTTTAACCAGAAGTTGACCAACACAATTCCCACTGCTCTGCTGATACCACTGAGGATCTCGGTCAGGAGATTACCTACCAGAAAAAATGAGGCAACTAATTTTGTAACTTTCAAATTTGCAAACCTAGTAAGATCAGGAAAGCTGGGATGACAGATCACCAAATTCTGGGGAGGTTGCACATACTAAAGCAAGTCAATACCTGCACATGTATTTTTCTTGGTTTCCCTTCTTTCTGTGTAATGTCCTTCACCAAGTAGAAGTATTAAGCAGTGAAGTAGACTTAGCTTAGTTCCAGCAGATTTCTGGTAGAACAGCTTTGGTTTACTCCTCTTTTCTGGGGCCATGGCTTCCAGTACTTAGCTAAGCATCAGCAGGGGAATAGAGAAGGGATGGCTGCCTGTCGCTTAACAAGGAGTTTCAACTCTCTTAGGTAAGGTTACTTACCTAAAATATGCCCAAATGGTCTAATTGCATTAGCTTTGCCTTTATGAAAATGTTCTTTAGAAAGTAAGTCACTAACCCAGGCGGGAAATTCTTTTGAAATACAAATGAAAGATACATTGAATACAATCTCTAGATAGTAAAAGTTCTTGGAAAACTCCACCTCTTACCCTTGTTTATTCTTTTCCCACGAAAATCTGCTCATCAAATTAGACTGAGCTGAGATTTCTTTTTAACTGGTTTAGTAGTACAGTACTTTTTACAAATTTTCTAGCAGAGAAAAACCATAGGTAGCTGCTGAAGAAAAGGAATATCAAGTAAAGTAGGCAGTGCTGAAGTTTCTGTTCCTAAGTAGGTTAACAGATTGACAGACTACTTCCTTCTCAACAATTTATTATTTCAGGGCTTATTGTTTTGTTGTTGCTATTTTAAGCAGGATTGTCAGAACTTGCATGCAAAGCACCAAGCTTTAAGTCTTCTCTCTAGTATTATATCCAAATAATTGATTTTTAATACCCTGTGGAGGCCTCATAGAGCAACACAAACTATTAAACATTTCTGTGAAGTCCCAGGAGCTCAAGTAACAGCCCTGTTCAGCAACTCTGTAACATGGGGTCACCCCACATTGCACTTGCTGCTTCTACCATGAAGCCTTAACAAATGGAGATCATAGAAGAGTCTTGGTGGCTCCAGCAATAGGAAAAACAGGCAAAGACATCCTGGAGAAGATTTACTAGTGGTGTTACAAGGACCACAGCTTCCTCTGACACTTGTGACTGCCATCTGCACCCCCAATAACACAGGGAGGCTGGTTTCAGAGTGGAGTCATCGTCACCCACATGGAACTCGTGCTGAGCCGTAGCACTCCACTTTTGATACCAAACAACTTTGGCCACGTGCTCCTGAATGGCATCCATCTGTGGGAAACCTTTCACCACACACAATCAATACATCAGCAAATGCATTAATTTTGGCATTGACAGCCCTCTGGGACACAAATTAAGACCAAAAAAGGTCCAAATTCCAGGGGAACTGAGCTGCCCTGTGAGATAACTGAGAGTCAGAGTCCACCAGGCTTATTCCCATCAGGCCATCCCATCTAAAAGAAAGCTCATTCGCAGCAGGAGAGCTTGTATGGCCACTCTCCAGGAGGGCAAGCACCTGTGTGTCATCCCCAGATATCTTATCAGCTGCTTTCTGAATAGAAGTCCAGTAACACTGTGTGTTCTGATATGGCAGGGGGAAGGGGACCCATTGGTGAAGTTGTCAGGACAGCAAGGGCAAACTGATAATTTTGGAAATGGAGAAAGATTTTCATGCAGGTTGCAAGGAGGTGAAGGACAGAAAGCTGTCCATTTCAGATGGTTTGAGTCTCTCCTGCTGTTTTAATTGCAGCCAAACTGCTAAAAGTAGGTAGAGGAACTTATACAAGAGCTTCCTACTGCTATTAGATACTTTCTACTGCCTTGTTTAAGATATCCTTCACTGAGGTTTCCACAGCAGCAGATCTTACAGGATACCCTCCAAAAGTCACTGTAAAAATACAGTGTTGTTTAATGAGGCTGCAGTGTCCTTTCTTGCATTGATAACAATCTTTAAAAAATGATTTTTCAGACAAAATCTGTACCAAAGCACCGGTGTGATCTGTTTACCATTGGCTTGTCCAGGATAGTGCAGTACAACCTCACAGAGCATTAATTTCCTCACCACATTTTTAATGTCTAGCAGCCCTAATCAAAATGCCCTGGGAAATAATAATAATAAAAAAGCCTTATCAGCAGTCCCAGGGAGAAAACTGGCTCAGCACAGTGCAGAAAATCTCCCCAAGAGGAAACCAGCAGCAAAACTAGGAGCAGAGCAAACCTTTCCTAGCACTGTCCCAGGGCCAGAGATGTCTGTCTGCCAAAGGCACACCAAGATGGCCTCCTGTAGCCCTGCTGTTTGCTCCTCTTATGAACCTCCTTTCATCCATGGTCTTCTGCACATATTCACACACTTTTTTTTGGAAATCACCACCAGTCCCTTATAACCTTCTCATTTCACTCTTCCAGGTTCACTTCTGCTGCAGCATATCTCCACACAATTAGCCAATTATGACAGCTAATTAATCATCAAACCCCCAAAGGGTAATCTTCTGCCCTCTGTGCTGCCTCATGCTAAGCATTAACCCCTGCTGAGCAAGCAGCCCACATAGGCAGAGACCTGATGCTCCCCTCAGTCCCACTCTCTTCTTCCTTCTACCCCTTGTGAAGGCAGGACTTCACTGAGTAACCCTGACATGGCCAAGCAGAGGTGCTGTACGGCTTCCTGAATGAGGTCCTATGCACAGTATCTCGGGCAGCTTCCCAAGGAGACTCCTTTCCCTTCTGCATTGTCTCCAGCTCAGGACATGGGGCAAAGACCTGTATCTCAGAATCACTGGTACAGTGTGATCAGGTACAGTGTGAGCAGGGTTTAGGATACCAGATGCTCCCCAGGCTCACACGCCCTTCCTTATTGCTAAGCAGCCAACTAAAGTAACCACCCACAACTGTCTGAAGATATCTTCCAGAGCTTGGGATGTAGTGGAGTAAGGACTGAGGGATAGAATAAAGTTCACTCCTTTCATCCCTACTCCATAACTAAGCCCACCTCATTGTTAACTGCGTGCTCTCAGCATATGAACCCACCAAACTTGCACTTGCTGTAGCACAAGCTCTTAGTGGACTGCTGCAGCATTACTAGAGGAACCTGACAAGTAATTTCACCCAGCTGTGCTCTAGGTCATGCAGTTTCCTAATAGAACTCTATAAAAACATCCAGTCTTTTTCAGTTTCTCAACTGGGCAAGTGGGCTCAACAACACATCTCCATAATTCAAGTCTGCCCTTAAACTATTGACTTCACACAGACAGTTTATTTGATCATGCTTAGCCAGTTATCACTGCAGCATTGCCAGCTGGCCCATTTCTAGTTTTTGAGTGGGTCTCTTTTTCTCCTTCCTCTCATGGGAGAACTACATGAAATGATAGCTTGGTCTTCAGCCCCAGATCATTCCCCTGTCATTCCCTTAAGAGTCCTGAACATTAAAGGATAATTTCTCTTTGAAACCATATATGCCATGGCTGCTAGAACTCACCACCAAACAAAATGTCACAGGAAAGGAACATGACCTCCGTTGTCACATAATGGATGCAAAACCCACTACCTGCATGTGCATCTTCAAGGAGAGAAGATGACTCTAATACTGTTCCCACAACCCAGGGTAGCCAGCTATGCAACTGTTCAAGTAATTTCACACCTCCTTCTCCTCCCACTCTATTTCCCTCCTCTACTCCAGCTGTTGACAGTATACAGCAGTGGCTCTTTGAGCAGGCTGCTCAACCCTAGGTGTCAGTGAAGGCACAACTTGAGGATGCTTAAACACACAAGCAGCAATAATAACTGAAACCACCTCAACAGATTAAGGATAAGGAACAGTGCTTTGTGCCACTCAAGTGGGAGAGGGAGGGAGGAAGACAGGACACTGCAAGCAGACTCCTAAGCACACCAATACTCTCATTATTCAGCCATTTGCTATTGTCCCATACCCAAATTTTTACAAGTGCCAAACACCTCAGAGGTCAAGCAGACCTATTTATGTGAAGTCAACCATGTGCACTCAGCTGATGTGGGAATAATCAGAAGTTACTCTTTGCCTCTATAAACAATGAAAGTGCTGGGGAAATGCAAAGTCATTTGGGAGAATCAAGGAGCGATTAATTAAGTCACAACAACTGTGATACATGTACTTATCTTAAATCCCTACCTCATGCCCCCTGTCTTGCACAGGACATGATTCACTGTCTGCTTCTGAGAATGACCCAGACTCATCGCTGGAGTTTGTTCCATAGGATGGCTCACATTTAATCTGGGCTCGAACCGGGTTATACAATCCATCCCCCACCACGCCAGGCTCCTGGTGCTCAGGCGCCAGGAATCGAGGGCCTTGGGAGCAAGGGGAAGAGGAGAGCTCACAAAGACGCAGACTGCAGGGAGAGCCGCCGCTGCCGTCCTCAGCATACGAGTAGGAAGAGCATGAGCTAGAGGTCCTGGTTCTGGTTTCCAAAGGAGGAGAGCGAGGGCAAACTTTAATTGGCACTGGACAGCTGGTGTTCGGCCGCATCCTTCCCGGCAAGTGATCAGCTGTCAGTCCACTGTGCGAATATGTCTGAGAGCTGGGGAGAGACTGGCTACTGCCAGCCCACAGACCCTTTGGCACAGTCTCAGTGAGGTCTTTGTCCAAGCTGCTCACACCAGAATATGAATGCACTGAAGTGTTTACTTGGTCACAAGCATTTGAAGAGAATATAACACTCCTCCTGTCCAGTTCCCCTTCTTGCTTACAAAGAGTTTCAAAGCCAGGCCCCCTGAGAGGTGATCCGACTGTGAAGTTGGAAGCATCCTTCTGCATGGCATGGGACTGTACATAATTCCCTGTGAAAGGGACATAATCAGTTTTGTGGTCACCCTGAGTTGTCCCTTTTTCAAAAGGGCATGCTGGACTCCTGCCAAAGTGCTGTTGGGAAGTGCTGGGGAAGCCAACCAAATCTATGTTTTTTGTTCTGTTGAAGAAAGATCGCAAGCAAGAAGGAGAAGACCCACTTTTTGGCCTGTCAACACAAGTGGGGCTTGGCTGTTTCCTGTCCATTTCAACATCCCCTTCTTTATCCCTGATGTCAGGTTCATCTCCAGACAGGCAAAGTGTGATGCTTTCTTCATCGTTCTCTTCATTCTGAGGCTCACTTTTTATCTGCCCCATAGCAAGTCCTGATTTGAGGCCATTTCCAGAGCTCTCTTCGCTGAATGTGCTTGCAAAACCTGAGGTACTGATGTGTGATGTGTTGTAGACATTCTTGGTACAAGCAAGCTGGTATTTCTTGTATCTGGGGTACCGTGTTACTGCATCTTTATCTAAATTGTCCTTGCTATCTCTCAGCATGTCAGAGTCAGGCAGCGTCCCTTCACCTTTATCTGCTCCAGCAACAGTGGTTTCAAAATTGAAGGGCTCTTGGTGCATCCTCTCTCTTGGGCAAGATATTTTTGACGTCTCTGATTCCATTGTCTCTTCCTCATCTCCATCTGAGTTCTCCTCATCATGCATGCGCTGACAGGTGGTATCTTTTTTGCACAGGAACAGGCCATCTTCATTGTTCAGCAGTTGCGTCTGAAGGAAGCTGAAGCAGGAGTCCTCCAGGTTGTGCATGCGCAGGAATTCAGCGCAGTGGATGACCTCCTGGATGTTTTCTCTACTCAGTAACAGCTTAGCAGTGTAGGCAAACTGTAACAATGGACCAAATCCCCTGACAGTGACCTGCAAAAAGAGAGAGAGGGAAATTGCCAGCGTTACCATCAACTCTTATTATCATCCCAAGTCATTCATCACGTAATTAAGATAACCTCACAGATCTGGCATTTAAAAATAAATACTGCTCAGCACTACTTAATTCTTCCATCACACCAGCAATGATGTTACATCCAGTAACCAGCGCTGCTCCCTTTATGTTGCTCACTGTACAGGTTGAACTGAGCACTATTTTTCCCAAATATTTAAAGATTTATGAATTAAGTGTTTGTCCTAATAAAAGACTGAAAAACCCAGCCTGGTTAAATCCCTACCTCAACGCTAATTCTTGGATTGATCTTATTTTAAGTGTGCTAGAGAACACTACTACGAAAGCACCAACACAATTTTGATTCTCCTGACCTGATGAAAGGTCCAGTGAACACTTGTTTCACGCTTAAAATAGCAAGGAAACATTAAATATTACAGCAAAATTCAAGGGAAATCATCTTTTTGCCTCTTTCAAGTGCAAACTGGTTTTTTTTCTTCTCAAATTTTTGCAAGCCATTGCTGAATACACAGTAAGTACTGACTCTACAGTACTCCACAGCTCTTTCCTCCATCCCATGGAGATTATTCTTCTCATATTGTTCTTGATTTTAATGAGTCTGAGATCAGCTAACAGGAAAGAAATTCCTATTTATAGTTCAAATGATGCAAATTACCCCAAGTCCCACCTTAGTACCTAATTTTCCACCATTTTCTTTGCAAAAAGAGTAAAAATTGTTTCCAGGAGAGTGATCTTCAACCAAATGTTTCAGGTCTGAGTTACATACCACTACTCAGCCTTTTTTTCTCATCATACCATCTATATTTTGCATTAATATACCATATATTAAAGAATACACTCTTTCTCCCCCCTCCTGCTATTTTTTAAGTGGTGTCTTCATATATGTAACTACCAAATAACTTGCTAAGCCACATGGTAAACTACAGATATTTTCTACTTTTGACAAAAAGGCACTGGCACTAACTTCTGTTAAATTTTTTCTTCCAGTGGGCATGAAACAAAGGTACTCAAAAAAACTCTATTCTTCATAAAGCAGCAAGAGGCTGCTTCAAAACCAAGGCTCACCATCAAAGATAAAGGTTTCTCCAAAGTTAGACTCAGTCATTTGGCCACAAAGTTGAGATTTGGAAGACATCAACTCAATTTCCCATTACACTGACCACCTACTACATGACCCCGGCAAGTCACTTCAGCCTTGACTCATCAAGATACCTTCATGTCTTGCTTGCAAGTGGCATTCACAAATCTGAGCTCCCTGTGCTTTGCATCCAAAGAAAGGCAACCCGATAGGATGCTGTGCAGTCAGCACCTGCATGCCTTTGTGAGGTTGGGATGCATGGCCTGCAACCTCTTTTTGAATGTAGACGTCTCTGGTAGGTGTTCCCAGCTCAGTTTCTTCTTTTAAAGCAAACAAGAAGAGGAAGCACTACTGTACCTGTTTTGCAAAATGGCCTAAAGATCTGAAGAGGGACCCAGAGAGTGGGAGAACAGGTTCCTTCCCCAGGCTGTGGGGACTGAAACACATTTCCCAGCTCCTCAGAAAGATATACTTTAGGATGGGAGAGGATATGGAATACACTGAAGAGGAGTTGCTTTTCCCCATTTTTCCAATTGAATAAACGCTACCCAGCAAGAAGCTGCTCAAGAGGATGGTAAAACATGGATTTTTTCAGGCCATGAATTTGCAATCGTCTGATTTGTGACTAGCATATATCCGAGTGAATAATTCAGTTCATCTGAATGAAAGGCCTATAAATTCCTTACACTGCCTCAGGACCAGTGGTAAAGTTCACAGATTTTTATAGAAAATCTTGACTTTCAGAAAGAAGTCTTTATTATTCACAGATCTGTACTTGTGATGCTGGATTATGAAGATACCACAAGTGGTGCAGACTTTCACAAAGAGAAAAATATTTTAAAACACCTCCAACATTACTTCTAATAGCTTTTCCATATATAATATTATTGCTGTATTTGCTATCTTAAGAAGCAGTGCATATTCATGCACGTACTTACACACTTGCACATTCCTGTTTTACAATATGCCTCTGGTACAGAATTACCAAGATTTACAGCTGGCTATTAAACTGATCTCTGCTTTATCAGTGTTATACTTTCTGCCTATTTGTTAGATTATCAGCTCACTAAAGGTCTATCTGCATTTTATCTAGGCAGCATGATTAACAAAATTGCTCAGGAGCTTAATGAGCTACTTGCAGGCTGATGTTCACGCTGATGTTAAGATCTTCAGTGTGGGGGCTTATATATTCCTGTACATCTTGTAAGCTCCTGAGCAGCGTAGTTCTGGAGGGACTCCAGAGCACAGACCCAGCTCTCCTGGCAGTGGTGTCATTTGGCCACTAGGTGGAACGGCTGGAAAGCAAATTAAAATTATTTTCTGTGCTGGGCCAGGGTTTCATCTGCCTGCCGGCTGCCCCAGCGCAGGCGTTGCAGAGCCTAGGGCTGACTCATATAACCCCATAAGCAAGGCTGTCTCCCATGCTGACTCAGGTTTCTGCTCCAAGTAAATCACCATGCAGTAACACAGCTGGTACAGCTGCTCTGCACTGGATGCTCTGGAAGCAGCGGCTGAGACTGTGCCGTGATCTCCTCACGATGCCCAGCAGATGCCTCAAGTGAAGGACGATGAAAACTCTGAGCAAACATGTGCTCTGACTTTCTTAGAGATATTACCTGGTGACACAACTTTCATTATCTTCAGATCCAAAGGGCGAAAGTTTCTTTTCAAGCACCAGGCACTTGTCAATGCCCTCAGGAAGAAATCTCAAGTGCCAATGCTTGAAATTGCACAAACAGCAACTCTGGACACAAATGGGTGTAAAGCTTGCTGCCACCAAGTGTGAAAGCCAGTGCAAGCTCTGCTGCCTGAAGCTGTCTAAATATTGACTCGGATCCCGTGGCATGTCCTCTGCCTCAGTCTCACCAGTTTTGGGACTCATTGCATCTGATGCATTCTGATGGCAGGAAGGCTGAAATCGCCCTGCTAGAGCATGGCTATGAGCACCACACACTAGGAAAGAAAAGGCTCTGAAGCTGCGTGTACTACTATGACATACACATTTCTCTCGGAAGATACAAGGACAGTCTTTTAAAATTATTTGATCTGACTGATGCATCCCAGTGAATAAAGTTAGTGAAAACAAGTTGATCGGCATTTGCAGAAGGAAATGGATAATTTCTCTGATGTAACAGTCTCCATTTACATGTGACTGAGACCTTTGCTGGGTGGGTAAAACACCAGTAACAATCCCAGTTTATTTTTTTTTCCTCGCTAGAAACAAGATACCATATGTTTGAGAGTTGTTTTCTTTTAAACTTTTTTTTTCACACGTAAATTGACGTTTAAAAGCAGGCAGGTCAATTTGCAGGAACCTCCAGTTGGCACTTTGACCAAGCTCATGTCATTGCTTCCTTGCCTTTTGATCCTTTGCCTTATTCCAATTTTTACCAACTCCTTATTTTTAAATGGAATTGACTGGCTATTAGAAAACCAGGTAAAAAATACAAATAAAATAACAATGCCCACACAGAGAGAAGAGCAAAGCAAAGCAAAGATCCCAGCTTCTCAGAGGCTTGATTTGTTTCCATTATCTTTCAAGGCAAGGCAGGAAAGAACTCCCGTGTACTTGGAACATGCCAAGCAGCCCACCAAGACTAAGGACAAATCACTTTACTTGTCTTCCTTCTGACCCTAGCTGATTTTGTTGTGCATTAAAACCCTTCTATACATCTAGCGCACAAAGGACATGGATACTGTAGCCCTGCCTAAGCCATCTGGCACATCTTCTTGCTCTGTAACAATCCAAGACACCAAGTCCACATGCAGCTCCTGCCACTGCCATCCTGCCAAATGTGCACCATACTCAGTGTACAGCGTGGAGGTCTATGCCTATTCAGCATTGTGAAGATAACAAGCCTGACTAATGCTAAGGTGAAAGAAAACTACTTCTTCAGCCCCTTACCTGCCTTGTGTCTTTCAGACTCAGCTAGTTGAGATAGGGGATGTTTTTTGTATGTCCATACCCTCATGAGTTTACGATATTGAAGAATGATCTGGAAATAATGCAATGATATTATCACCATCAAGAGAGTTGTTAATCAGCATTAGCCATATTGAATTTACCAGCAAAATTCTGACAGCAGCCCTACAGAAATAAGCACACAAAATCTATCTTATTTCAGTTTGACACAGCTTTTCTCTTTACAGAGTCCTGTGGAGCACAATGCTCTGGTTAGTCCTAATTGATTTAAGTGACCAGACTTCCACTACTTCCTTTGGGAGATCACTGCCAGACTCTACTTAAAACCTACTTGGGAGGAAATATTTCCCTTATTTTCCTCCATCATCTCTCATTATATTTCCTTGATGCATTCCGGGTAATGCTTCTTCCTTTCAGAGAAATAGTAGTATTGTTGCTATACTCTCTTTGTATTGTCTCTATACTCTCTCTTGATATTGTGTCATTAAAGAAAAACTGGCTAATTCAAGGAAAACAATATTGATTACTGTCAGATGGGAGAATAAGAAGCTGAGAAGAGAGTCAGCAATGAGAATTTCTAGTAAAGGCAGCATTACAGATGCAAACAGAGCACTTTCAGGAAAGCACTTTACTAGTACCGAGCACATACTATTCTAAAATTAGGAGGAGGGTCAGCTCACTTCCACACTGGGCAGAAATTCTATCTTAAATGTAGTTGTACACACACTTACAGGCACCACAGGAGACACAGCACTGTGGGTGAACTGTCTCTGCTCCCCATTGTATCCGTGTTCTTCATGAGGCTGATCAAGCATGCCATTCAGGGCTCCATGTGGTTTTGAACAACATGGGACATGGTGTCAAAGCACATGCAGAGGTCTGACATTTCTGTGGATGGGCTGGACTCACTGTGTACTGTAGAGTTCATCACTGCATGCTCATTAGCTAGCTGCTGAGACTTCCAGATGTCTCAAAATCCCAGACAAATAGACAAAATCCTCCAATTCTTCACAGACAGTGTTTCTTATGGGGGGGTGCGGTGGGGAGGAAGGTTATTTCCAAGGGAAACATGAATGTCTGGTAACCCTGCTCTGAACGGCATCTGTATGAAAAGTTGCATCTGGAGTGGGGAAGGTCAACCCCTGCAAAGTGCCAGCAAAGTCTGACTTCAACTTAAAGAGGGGAAAAGTGATTAAGGCCAAGGAAAGATCACTGTAAACATGTAGGAATGTAAAAATTGGCAAGACAATATCTAAAATGGAGCAAGATAATGTTTACAGTAATCTGGTGCATACTAACATCAAGAACAGAGAAGAATTGTCTAGTTTGCTATCGGGTGCTATTGCCGATTGCAGCGAGAAAAAAGAGAAATGAAAAAGAAATGAAAACGTAGGGATTTTTTCCTGACTTTTAACCTAACAGTGAATTCAGAGACATCTTGGAAGATTTTCCAGGGAAGACGATAAATTCATGTCTGAGTACTGCAAAGGAAAACTAACAAAGCACAACCTTGTTCTGGTGAGGTAGGCTTTAATATGGTAGCTTTTCCAAGGCTGATTTCTGTGTTAATAAGGGCACAGTGCCAATGATCTGCTAGAAAACAGCATCAAAGTTCAGCGGCAAACCTACATGCAATTGTTCCTTTTCCAATAAAGCATACCTGGGGCATATGCAAAGAACAAGCTCATTGGTGCTGGCATGAGAGGGAAGAGCCCTCTCCCCTCCTCAGGGGATACAGTGAAATCTGCAGCATATTAGTTGCTAAATCCTACTGAACTGGGGGTCATTTAGGTGGTGAGACCTTCAGACCCACTGAGAATGTACAAGTCCTGACAGAGCAGTGTAAGTTCATTTGAATATCTTATTGAAATCATGAGCAGTATTGATAGCTTTATTGCAAAGCATGCAAGCTACTTGTAGGTTTATGGTTTTATACGTTTTAGTATTTTGATTTTCAGGTTGAATTCATCCTTGGGTACCTAAAAACAGTTAAAAACCCTTCCTCTCTAATTTCCAAACATCGATTCAATTATTGAGCCACTTTGTGGGGAAGGAAGAAAGGAAAATTGAATCAAACTTCACATGCTGAATATCAAATCACAGACTGCATATTAATTTAAAACAATTGGGTAGAAACACAGAAGAAATGTGACCACTTCTTCCAGTACTCAAAATCAATCTGTTATTCACATACTGTTTTGTAGCAGGTCAATTGTGGTACCCACCTTGCTGACCTTTCAGTGTTGCTACTGCAGTCTAAAGGCACGTGTAGACCATCTCAGCCCTGAAGTTTGTCAATACACCCAAGCATGTAGCCAACAAGCTACAAAGTTCTCACTAGGCCAGCTGTGTTCCTACCACTACAACTTATATAATCAAACACATGCTAGAAAAATAGGAGATAAGATTAGTGACAGTTAACTGCTGCTATTTTTTTTCCACAGCCTGAAGGTCTCTGAGATTAAATATTAACTCTAATCTTATTTGCTAAAATTAGCACACAGTGTATTCTTTTTCTTCTACAGCCAACTGCAAGTATAGCACAGAAGTTATTTTCAGAGTGTAATCTGATAACCAGAATCAGTCACCAAAGCTGTTAGTCCATTAAGAATTAAGAGACTTCCTGGTTACTTACTTGGTTATTTTTACTTGGGATGGGGAAGCCTGGCTTTTTCTTATCTTGAGCTTATTTGGTTTTGGAAAACTCTCTGAAAGATTTAAGTATATTACTAGGTTCCAACAGGATAGTCACATGTGCAAAATCAACAGTGTTGGAACTGTTGTCACAGTGTTAGACATCATGGTTTGTTCCTATATATGCAAACAGACAAGAATTTTCTTGAAACTGTGATCCTTTTACATAAGGTAGGAACATGCAGGAGGTAGGAAAACGGCAGAAGAGATGATGAACAGCAGAGAAATTTTGTAAGCCAATGCCACACCAGTATTTTACTGCATTTCCCCCCTTTTTAACAGCATTTAAATGTTCTCTCATCGGTAGCTTACAGATGTATTTCCCTTATCTGCTCATAAAGCTCTACCCTAGTTGAAACAGGACAAGCTCCTAAAATAAGTAATCATTCTTTAAAATTCCCCTTGGGTGAGAAACATCAGATGCAGGTATTTGTATTATTTAGGCAAACAAGAGAGAAATGTAGAAGTTAGGGTTAGGGATGGAGATGACTGACAAAGAGAGGCCTTTCTTTTCACTCTAAAACTACTTTTTAAATTAAGCAGAATAGCCTGCTGGCCCCAGGTTAAACATTCTGCCACTTCAGGTAGCACACAGAAATTTGGGCAGAAGAGTCACCTGATGTCCAAGTAACAGTCTGTCATTTTTCACATCAAATCACATTGCAGGGGTGGGAGGTCACCACACTCTCACCCTGGGGCATGAACGCACACCAGGGGAAGGGAGAAGCAAACACACTGCTCCTTTCTTTAAGAGGTTGATTTACCTAATTTATTTATTTATTTCTGAAGTCCTACTGGAAAAGTTGCCACCTGCAAAGCAACACCAAGGTGAGTCTAAGGGGCATCCTGGTATCTTTCCAGTGCAGCCTCAACAGCCTCTTGAGGCTGTCAAGTTCAGAGCTTCAATTAACTTCCTTTAGTGATAGTTCTACAAAAGATGCCACATTAGAAGTGCTTGTCCAACTTCCAATTTTGTGCTTTTGAAAGAAAAAAATCCCACAAGTGCCTCTCTCAGCCTTTCCCCCTGAAGTTCCAGTTGCTGGTCAGATAACAAATTTACACAAGAAGCCCTGACTGCCTCTGTGAGAGTATTTACAAACTGAAGGAGAAAACCAAGTGACTGCATTCTGCACCTTGAAGAGGGCAACCCTGGTTGTGTGTATAGACTATGGAAGGAGAGGCTGGAGAGCAGTGCTGTGAAAAAGGAACTGAGGGTCCTGGACAATGGCAAGTTGAATATGAGTAAGACGTGCCCCCAGGTTGACCCCAGGAGGGCAAACTATGTCCTGGGGTACATCAGGCACAGCATCACGAGCCAAAGGAGGTGATTGTCCTGCTCAACTTTACATTGGTGTGGCCTCACTTTGAGTACTATGTGCAATTCTGGGCGCCACAATATAAAGACATTAAGCTATTAGAGAGCATCCAAAGGATGACAATGAGGATGCTCAAGAGTCTGGAGGGGAAGCAGTATGAGGAATGACTGAGGACACTTGGTTTGTTCAGCCTGGAGGAGACTGAGGGGTGACCTCATTACCATGTTCAACATCTTCACAAGGGGAAGCAGAGGGGCAGGTACCAATCTCTTCACTCTTGTGACCAGTTACAGGACCAGAGTAAATGGCATGAAGCTGAGTCAGGGGATCCTAACCTAACCTAAATCTATCAGGAAAATGTTTTTTTACCCAGTGGCTGGTTGAGCACTGGAACTGGCTCTCCAGGGAAGTGGTCACAGCACCAAGTCTGTCTGAGTTCAAGAAACATTTGGACAATGCTCTCAGGCATATGGTGGGAATCTTGGGGTGTCCTGTGCAAGGCCAGGAGTTGGACTTGACAATCCTTGTGGGTCCCTTCCAATGTAGCATATTCTACAATTCTGTGACCTCTCATTTTCCTCTATCTCTGGCATAAGGAACACATCCAGGGGCAGCTTGAGCACTTCAAAAAGCCTCCTGTCTCCACATCTGAGAAGGGAGACGAATATCCCTGAGTGCCCGCAGAGTGCTCAGGTATGACTGTAGGAGGTGAGACAGGGAGGAAGGAGAAGTCATTCATGCTAGACTCGCCTTGAGAATGGTAAGCAGTAATTGCAAACTGTGCCCATCACTCCATGAGAAGTACATCAGCACTGATGGCGGGGCAAGTGGCTTGGAATTGATTGTCAAGCGTAAAGATGGCATAAACAGCCAGTGGATCGATGACCATGTCATCGGTTATGTCAGCCTTAGACTGCACATGACTTATGGGTGGCATTATTAAGGCACCCGCATACTTGAGTTTTTCTGAATGAAATTCAGAAATGGTAACAGACAAAGCATCCAGCACTCTCAAAAATCCTGGGTCCCAAGTCTGGGGCCAATAATGTCAGATGAACCAAAGGGGAAGAGAGAATCGGGAGATGTCTAAGAAATTAAAACAGTAAAAGAGACAATAGTAAAAGTAAAAAAAATTCTGATCCAGCTGAAATGCTAATTTTAATCTACAGCTTTTAGTTTTATTTCATCTCAGAGTTATTGAAACCAAATTGAAATTCTTTCAACCTTTCAAAAGTGAGACTGGTTTCAAAATTCCTTTGGAAATCCTGATAGGATCCCTGCTCATTTTCAGCATCCTTCTCATCCCTGAAAATTTTAAGGAGAAAGCAATTTGTTGAATTGGCCACACCTTCCAGTCTATTGAGAAGGAAGGTAGAAACCATCAGGTGTAAGCCATAGTACTTAGGTGCTGTCACATTTCAGTGAAGGAAACAAGAGGCACAACACAGATGAATACTGTTGCAAAACTGAAAGGCTAGTACTGGGAGATGCAGTGCTTTTGCATGGCAGGGATGCACTGCTTGCATCACATTTACTCTAACCATCGGTCTCTTACAGGTATACCCACTGGGCAGCTCTGGGTTTTACCATCCACAGTGGTTTGCTGAGCAAAAGGGAACATTTGCCTGCATGGCTGCTCCTTTGGGCCATAGCCGGGCACGAGAAGCTCAGAAGGTAAGGGTGGCAGGTCTGTGTGGAGATGAGGGGCTGCAGGCAGTATAGCTGTGCTGGCGTTGGGACACACCTCCCTCTGCCACCTCACTGCATTGCAACACCTTTGGCAAAACAGCTCTTGGACTGCAGGTGGAACTTCTTAACCCACTGCAAGCAATCCTACCACATAGAGCCCCTATTTTAAAATCTCACTTGGTAACTTGTTTTGAAGTCAAATACCAGTTTATTAAATCACAAGGACAATACTGTCTGTCATAATATGCACTGAACTGGAGGAACGACAGCTGAAGTGCCGTTGTTTCGAGAAAACATTATCATGAACTTCAGCAGAATGAGACAATTTTTCCCTAATTATGTGGTCTGGGGTAAGCTGTTGATGTTAATGGCTGTCCAAAGCATACTGTGAACACAGAAAATTCCAAATTATGGCCAACTGAGGACTTGCAGGCAAGCCTAGGTGAAAAGGTTTGAAGGAGAACTTTGAGGATGCAAGAGTCAGACTCTGGGTGAAGGTGTGAAAAAGAAAATTAAGGATGAGGATGTATCAAACCACCTTTTCTCTGAAGTAACAACTTGGCTACGAAATGACTCAATTAACAAAGAGCATATAAAAACCAGTGGCACTAATTAGCAGTTTAAACACTCAGGCATGGACTGGAAGATAAAGCAAAGAGAAGCATAGCTGTGATATCTGGCAGTTTGAAATACATTTGTTTTTCCAGTGCAACATGCACCTTAAGAAACCTGGAACACAATAGTGAAGGGTAACACAGGAGAGTAGCTCAGCAGAAATGCTACCTTCCCTCCTTGGGTGCCTGTGCAATCCATGCTGAAACCTGTGGGGAAGAAACTAGCAGAAGCGAACAGATTTTAACCCAAAAGTATCATCAGAATTAAAGTGCAACTATAATTTAAAATTAAAATCAGTCCTATATTTTTGCAAAAGGAAAGTTAAACTGACCTCCAGATTAAAAAAAAAAAAAGAAAGTGTTAGCAGTGAGGAGGGGTGAGGAAGGAATGGGAAAACTCACAGAATATAAATTGTGAGAGAGGAGTCTGTGAAAGATCTGTTTAGGTGCATATCATGAGACAAAGTGGTTAGAAAAACGGAAAACAAAAAGCAGTTTAAGAACTTTTAGAATAAAGAAACTCCTGAAGCCTCCAAGTTACATTAGGAAATATCAAAATAGACAGAAAATGAAGACATATGTAGAAGTTTTTTAATTCTGAGGGTGCTCAGAGGAGTGGATCAGAGTTTCTGAAGCTCCAATTGACATACAAGCAAACACAATACAAAGACCTGTAAATTGCACCAATATTCCTCTTTTCTAGGCATGGATGAATGTATTTATGTGAACAAACTATATAACAGCATATTAAATACACAATGCATTAAATACACTATAATTACTTTATAAAAACAAGGAATACTTCACAGCAAGACATCTCACTACAAGCCCTACTATTATACTTCATGTAGTGTAGGACAGGAAGAAACAAGCTCTGTCAAATATGATTTAAAAAAACACAAGGTTGCACTCTGAGGAAGAGAACTAAATCAGGAGACAAAGGAGCTGGAGAAGAAGCAGGCTCAGGAGACACGGCTGGATAACATCCAATGCAACTCATGGATGCTCTACCATGGTTTCCACAGGGCTGATGATGCCCGTGCTTCCAGCACTGCCTGTGCCTGTGACCATGTGCTGGCATGGCACAGCATATAAAATCCCTGGCATCCTTACACCAGGATAGCAGAGAGCGCAGCCCAGCAAATACCACAACATTTCAAATCCAGAGATGCTTTTGCTGGGCTGGGGAAGGAACTCAAAGTAAAAGGCTTTACTATTCTGCTTTACGAGGTAACCAGGCAATTGCAATTATTAACTGGTAGGCTGAAACCTTGTATAAAAGACCCAGCTTCCTGCAGGCATCGTAATTTTAAAACAAATCCTGCCAAATGCTGCATTTGTTCCAGTTTTCCTTTTCCTCCTCTGCTTTACCTTTTAAATTCTGGTACTTGGACATGCAATTCTTCTGCAATCACCTTGTTTTTGTTCTTTTACAGCTACTAACAGATCTGAGGATTACGGTGGCTTTTGTTCCACTGCTTGGTGTTCATATTTCATCAATGATGTCTGCTCAAATCAGCAATGCAGGTCTGCAAGGAGAACCAGCCACTGCTGAGCTGGCAAAGTTGGTCCCCTCTCCTCCTCCACAAGGAGCAGTTAACTCTTCTCTCAGTGGCCCAAAAGGTTAACTAGGCTCTGTAAATCCCACCAGAAAAAAATCATAGGCATTTGCCTTCTTGCTGAGACTTCATGTTTGCTATGAGCAAAGGTAAATGGCTCTTTTAGTCCCTAAAGGAGCACCAGCTCAGCAGAAATGACCCACAGCAAAGAGGTCAAGGGCAGAGAAAGATGGCAACAGCATTCCAGTGCAGCCACAACCCTGTGCCTGGCTCCTGGCTAGGAACTGACATCCCTCTATCAGATTCAAACATGAGACTTTCAAGATCTACCCAGAAAGCAAGGAGTAGAAAATGCCACCTCTTCTAGAAGCCCCCGAAATATTCTTTACGTAGAAAAAGTATCGCCTTTACAGCTTGACATGTGACTTCCTAGGAGGGTGGAAATTGGGGCTTTACAGCTATTTGTGTGTGTGTGTGTTTGTACATATGCTCACGTGCACCCACACATGCTAGTGTGAGAAAGAGACTAGATAATGTGAACGTGTGTGAAAGGGATTGAATTAGCCCCATCTGCTCCGAAAAGATAATTTTCTCCTTGGGTTTCTTTTACCATCGTATCATTGCCACACTAGAGAGATTCTAAAAGGCTACAGCTTTAGCAGACAGCATCATTACAGCTGCTCAGATTATTAAGAGCATAAATAAACTCTCAGAGACACTACTAAGAAAACATTAACTACAATTATCATTGTCTGATAAAATAACTAACAGTGAAGTGTTATTCTGCTGCCTCAGTCACCAGTGTGTATTTCTGTGTGCTGTGAGTAATGAAAGCCAGTTTATGTGTATACTGAAACATCATGGAATTGGTTCTTGCTATTTTATTTTGTTCTATTTTTTTTTCTGAAGATCAAGTAGCACAGGCTGCAGCTCTGTATTTGCAGTGTTCAGTGTACCCCGCCTCCTTTCCTGTTGTATATAATCCCATTAAGTCTAAATTAACAGAAAGCCATACCTGTAGCCATGCACATGACTGCTGGAGGAGGAAAATGAGGCAGTGTGCAAGCTATCAGCAGTAACTCTGAAATCTCCCGATGGACTTTTATTTTGGGGCCTCATGG
>VYZS01006538.1:15452-35698 GCA_013400695.1 Neodrepanis coruscans | reverse complement strand
TGTCCTGCTGATCGCTCATGAAAAAGGAAGATGGAGGAATATACTTACGCTGTCTTGAATCACTTCCTCAGATAATGGGTATTCTTTAACTCAGTGGGCTAAAGAATAGAATTCTGTTTTTTGAAGGAAAGCTGTAAGGGTGTTAAACACTTTTTACCAGCAGTGAGTGTGGAGGAATTAGTGTCATGCTGTGTAACTCTTGGGTTTTGTTTTCACTGAAAAATAGAGAAACAAAATGCCCTGTAGCTAATATCTAAAATAATAGAGGCATTCATTAGTGTTTGTTACAAAAGCTTCATCATAAACACCAAATTATCAGTATGTCCTTTTCAATAGCCACCACCATGAGATCTTTCTGTTAAAATTGCTCAGGATAAAGGATTGAAAGTATTTACAGTTTTTGCATTATGTGAAACAACCAGGATGAAATACTTTAAATACTATCCATAAATTCTTTAAATACTACCCATCATATAAACCAATATAGCAAAAAAAATATATTAAAAAAACGTAATATTATTCTGCACATATTGCCCCCAAATGCATGAGAGTCCCAGTAGTTCATTAGGGTAAAGATGAGTGTACATCCTCACTGAATTCCATGAGTCGTTGGACTGTGAGACTTTGAATTCCAATTATTCTCTTCTATATAGGGCAGAACATTGGTGAAGGTACCACAGGTAACAACGTGTTTATTCAGATACCCAGGAAAATTATCAGATGAGAAACATACCTGATCAAGAATCAAGAAACATAGAATGCAGGACATTAGTGTCTGTAAATAAACACCCAAGATCAGCCACAGTTCCAATTCTACTCCAAACTTGAACAAAATTGGATAATACTACACAACATGTGAATTTTGCAGAATTTGAATTTGCAGAAGTAGGAAGAGAGAAGAATGGAAACATTTCTCCAGCTATCTTTTAGGTGTAACTCTGGAGGAGACTAACAGTATAATGCATTCCTGGTGGGAAATGCTTTATGTTATACTAGCAATATTTCATACCTCTATATTAATGCTAATTTTACCAATCAAATTGCCAAACTGACTTGAATTGGCAGTTGTTTTACTATTTATTCATCATATCTCATTAGCATTAGATATGAAAGCTAGTGATGCAGCAAGACTTTAAAAATGTATTAGCAAAGAAATTTTACTATGTTCTTATGAAAGCTTGATAATTTAATGCAATAAGCTCATCCGTAAGAAATTTGGCAGAGGATATTGGAATTTTCCCAGCCTTGATACCATACAGAAATCCATGAAACCTAGCAATGAAAAAAAGATAAAGTACCTAATTAGAAGTTATTACAGTAGACAGATTGTGTATGAATTGTATGTCATCTTTGATGTCTGGGAGCCTGGATGTGCTCTACCGTGGCTATATTTATAAGTTTCATTTACTTGCCTGGCATTCACCCAGTAAGAGCAGTACTCAATTTAAGAGATTTCTTACAGAAAAGAACAGCTTTAATTCTAAAGTTAGACTCCAGAACCTGCCCATAAATAGTGGTAGGTTCAGCTAGTCAGGCAATGTATCTTTTTCGACAAGTGCTACCCTGTTCTAGAGTTTGGATCATGAGGAAACACAGATCCAGGAAAGGCTATGTCACAATAACTTTGCACTGTAGTCACTATCCTGTTGTTGATTCTGATATCAAATACTATCACAACCCAGATGGAATCAAGCACTGTTTGTATGGTGGTGATTCTGAGTGCTCTCATTAATTTTTGGTTTGTACATTCAGGATAAATTTATGTTTTACATCAAAAATAAACCACTAATGTTTTCCAATTCCATTTCATTCCATTTTTTTACTATGGTTAAAAATGAATATTAACGATATTTTGCTTTTCTCATTTTTTTTTCTTAGAATATAAAGAATGGCTGCTGATTTATATTTTTTTTTCCATAGGATTTCTATGGCAATTCTGAAAATCAGAGGATTCTTTCCCCTTTTTTGCTACAAACTTGCAAGCTCAAATATTGATCAAGCAAAAATTATTTGGACGATCTAAGGGCCTGAATATTTTAGGTACTGAGATTTGAAGGGGAAAAAAGAATTTGAATCACTTATTTGTTAAGAGAATTAAAAGAAGAATATATGTAAAAATTCATCGAGGATTGGTAGAAACTTAGGGTAATGTGTGATTGTAAATAGGATTAAAAAGAAGAAGTTACTTTAATCTATTTTGTTTAGGAACAGAAATAAAGCTTGTGTAACAGTAGTTCAGTATCTCCAGATGGGAATCCATTATTTTTCCACAAAACATATTCTGATTTTATACTTATGGTGTATGTCTTTGAGAAGAAAGTAAGGATCAGTAACAACTGAGTATATTTCAAAAGAGGTTGTTTTGTGGGAATATCAAAATAGCTCCCAAATTATTTCCTGAAACAACATCTTTGAAAACATGATAGTTCTTATGCCAGGTGTCCTCCAGTTCTCAGGAATGGTGGAAACTTCTGTAGGAGTAGCAAAACTTGTCTGTAAGGTTTTTCTTAAGGCCGCTGCTGCACAACAAGCTTCCAGGGAAGTTAAACATCATCTCAAATTAGACCACCCTCTGTTCACAGAGCAAAGCACTTTTACTCTTCCTGTGCTAGCATAAAAAAATCCAGCTCTATGCAAACAACGGCTGTTAATCCTTTATTAATCTTTCTGCATCAGTAATTAAATGAAGCAGGAGAAAGTTATTTTAACTGTAGGTTCTCTTCTTTCTTATATGGCTATGTTTAGCTGTGGCAAAATGGAGCAATAGAATGACTTTTTATAATTCAGCGTCCTAGCTCCAATAGACTACTAATGAAAATGCCAAGCAATCTTTCTTTAGATTAAGGCATAAAATGTAAACTGACAGTTTACAAGATTTCTCCATAAATTCAGTTTCTGTTGGTTGTTTGGTTTTGGACATTTTTTTACACTATCAGAAAGCAAGCCAGGGGACAGTAAAGGTAAAGCCAGAAATGCACAAGCAAACTTGTGAAAAGCATTGAGAAGTAAATAGCATTAGCTGACTTCAGCTGGACATCTTGTTCCTGTGATTTCACTGTGGCTTTAATTTAGTTTCAAACCTGAACTCTTCATGTGAAAATGGATCTTTGGGATGAATTCGGAATTAGCCTATTTAAAACCTAGTGTTCTATTGAACACCAGTGTGGATATATTAGCTTTGTTTAAGGAGAAACCATAACATTTTATGTAACAGTATTTCTTTTTCTGGGACAATGGTCCTTAACTGAATTAGTCAAAGCTACTAAGGGTGATGAAAAATGAAATCATAATGACAAAGGCATATACCAACAGAAATATGTAATCTTTCCCAGAAAGACAGAGAGAGTGAATGTGGAAATTGATAGCTGGATTATACCTGGTTTTATCACTAGTCAAGGTGGTTTCAGTGGGGAGAAGAAGATTCATAACCTTCTTGTAAAAAGGACTGTTAGCATTCCTATCAAAACTCCTCTAGCATTCCCTGGGTAATAAAATACAGAAGCAGGGTAGGATTATAAAGCGGACCATCCCTTCTCTCCAGCAGTTAGAAAAGCTGTCTATCAGTTGGAAGTGAAGCTGTGCAGAATTGCTCTTCATATTACACAGTGGGCAGGATTGTTTAGTATATAAAGGAGGGTTATAAGAAAGATGAGGACAAACTGCAGTAGGATTTGTTGTGATAGGACAAGGAGTAAAGGTTTTAAGATAAAAATGGATAGATTCAACGATATAAGGAAGACATTCTTTTACCATGAGAATAATGAAATCCTGATTGCCCAGAGAGGTAGCAGATGCCCCATCTCTGGAAACATTCAAGGTCAGATTGAACATGACTCTGCAATCTGATCTAGTTGAAGGTGTCTCTGTTCATGGTGGGGGAGTTGGACTAGGTGAACTTTAAAGGTCTCTTCAACCCAACTCTTAAAACCTCTCTTCAATTCTAAAATAACCAGATTCCTCACAAGATATGATATTTCCCTCAAATGGCTTGGTGCTGTGAGGCATCATTTTGTCCTTTACTATTAAAAAATACTTAATCTGTCTCAAAACTTTGGGTATTTGGGCAACAACATATAATTTCTTCACTTCTTGCATTGGTAATAGGAAAACATGACCATATTTTAAAATATGTCTATATTTTTACATGGCAAAATGTGAACTTTTTGAGTGGCAGCATGTAAATATCGTAGTGTGATCTTTGTCATGAAATTGCCAGTAAACTTTTATGCAGAGATGAGTTTTTTTTCTTAAGACACTAACTTAGATGTGTTTCAGTAATTTCTTTGGGGATGTGCATATGCTAAAACTAAATATCTAGCTTAGAGAGGTTCTTGTCATTGAGCCCAGAAGCAAACACAGCGTATTTCCAGATAATATCTTCAAGGACAGACGCCACTATTTCAAGGTTATGTCAATCTGTAAATGCTCTCTTTTCACATGACTCATTTAGAGATGGTAGAAATTTATAACTGGTTTAATTCATGTCTTTTCTCTCTTCACTCTCATATACCAATAAATGGTTCATTCTGATTAAACTAAATGTAATTCTCTCAAATAAGCTTTAAAAACTGAGTTAACATTTGGTCAATACATATGAAGGCTAATGATACTTTGACATTGAAAGGAAGCAGGAGAAGGTGAGGCTGATGAAATACACTCTGCGCAAAGAATCTCTTCAGACGTAGTGTGGAAGAAGGTGGCAGTGCATGGGAGAAGTAGGAAAGCATCTGACACTCTAGCCTGGTAAAAGGGGTCATAGATACTGCTTCCTGTTCTGGGGTAAATCTTTCAGTCTTGTAACAAAATCTTGAGTAAATAGCAGTGACATTGTGTGCCAAATCCCAGAAATGCAATGTCTGGGACTCCTCATACAAAGGGCAGAGGATCAAGAATCTTTGCTCATTTTCTATTGAATTCCATGATTTATGTTTGCCTTTCTGTTGAGTGCCTTGATTTAATAAGAGTAGTCCAGCCCAGATATTCAGAGGCAAATTCCTTCCTTACCTGCCTGCATGAAGATGACAGACAGACAGGTTTCCTACCTGAGGGCTCTAGCTTGATTATTATAGTGAAATCAGAGGAAGTCAGCCACCTCTTCCAGTTGTGAAAGTAATATTGACTGCTCTGTTTGATGCCCAGAATCCTGTCTATAATAAATTCACCTGAATATATTTAGCAGATAAGATACCTTTAGATATTTTGATGTCCCCTTGTTCTTTCTCCACCGAGAAGTGAGGTCCTACCTAATCAGTGGAATATGTCAGAGCTAGAGCAACTGCCTATCCTAAAGTGAGAGGGGACAATGATTGATTTGAGATATCATGGGGCAGGAGGTGCTCAAAAAACAAGCAGGCATTCACATGAAAGGCATTTCAATTCAAAATTTAGGCAGCAAATGATTGAACTGATGTGAAATACCTGAGAATTTGGAAGCTGGTATTCATTAACAGGTATCTCTGTGTATTGTGTTAAAAAATAATTTTGGGACCAGAATGGACGACATAAAAACAGATATAAAAGTGGTGTTAAAGCTGACTTATTTCTTCCCCTGGCACAATAGTGAAAGACTCAACTTTTGCTTTAGCAAACCTAAAACTTTGACAAAATGTCTACCAATCATCCCATATGATACATATTTTATAACAATATAAGCAATAGAATTTAAATGTCATGAGATGACTATTCATACCCCTTAAAGAAAGGGAAAAATGTAGTTGTAGCCCAAATTCTGCAGTATTTAACAGACATATTTACACTCATCATTACTCTTAATTTTTGTGTAGCCTTAACAAAAAGTAGATGTGTGAAAATCAAAATGAAAATATATAAACATCTGTAAAGGTTCAACCCTGGCTGGAAGCTAGGTACCCACTAAAGCTACTCTCTCTCTCCTTTCTGAAATGGACAGAGGAGAGAAAATATAACAGAGGGTTTCATAAGTTGAGATGTTTCATGAGCGATCTCTCAATGATGACCATCATGGGCAAAACAGATTCCAAGCGGGCATATTAATTGAATATATTACTAACAGGATCAGAGCTTAAGAACAAGAAATAAAATATATCTTAAAGACACCTTTCTCCCAACCCCCTCCTTCCAAGTTCTACCTCCTCCCCTCCAGTGGTGCAGGGAGATAGGGAATGAGAGTTGTCAGTTGTTGATGAGGTCAGTTGTTGTTTCTGTTGCTGCTCAGAGAGGGGAGTCCTTTTCCTGCATCCCATGAGGTCCCTCCCATGGGACACAGTCCTTTCCAAACTGCTCCAGTGTGAGTNTAGGCAGCAAATGATTGAACTGATGTGAAATACCTGAGAATTTGGAAGCTGGTATTCATTAACAGGTATCTCTGTGTATTGTGTTAAAAAATAATTTTGGGACCAGAATGGACGACATAAAAACAGATATAAAAGTGGTGTTAAAGCTGACTTATTTCTTCCCCTGGCACAATAGTGAAAGACTCAACTTTTGCTTTAGCAAACCTAAAACTTTGACAAAATGTCTACCAATCATCCCATATGATACATATTTTATAACAATATAAGCAATAGAATTTAAATGTCATGAGATGACTATTCATACCCCTTAAAGAAAGGGAAAAATGTAGTTGTAGCTCAAATTCTGCAGTATTTAACAGACATATTTACACTCATCATTACTCTTAATTTTTGTGTAGCCTTAACAAAAAGTAGATGTGTGAAAATCAAAATGAAAATATATAAACATCTGTAAAGGTTCAACCCTGGCTGGAAGCTAGGTACCCACTAAAGCTACTCTCTCTCTCCTTTCTGAAATGGACAGAGGAGAGAAAATATAACAGAGGGTTTCATAAGTTGAGATGTTTCATGAGCGATCTCTCAATGATGACCATCATGGGCAAAACAGATTCCAAGCGGGCATATTAATTGAATATATTACTAACAGGATCAGAGCTTAAGAACAAGAAATAAAATATATCTTAAAGACACCTTTCTCCCAACCCCCTCCTTCCAAGTTCTACCTCCTCCCCTCCAGTGGTGCAGGGAGATAGGGAATGAGAGTTGTCAGTTGTTGATGAGGTCAGTTGTTGTTTCTGTTGCTGCTCAGAGAGGGGAGTCCTTTTCCTGCATCCCATGAGGTCCCTCCCATGGGACACAGTCCTTTCCAAACTGCTCCAGTGTGAGTCCATCCCAAAAGCAACAATTCTTCACACACTGCTGCCACATGGGTCACTTTCCCACAGGGTACAGTCCTTCAGGCACAGGTTTCTCCAGTGTGGGTCCCCCCCGAGGCCACAAGGAAAATCCTGCTCCAGCGTAAGCTTCTCTCCCCACAGGTCAGCATGTCCCTGCCAGGACCCTGCTCCAACATGGGCCTCCCATAGGGTCACAGCCTCCTTTGGGTATCTATTTCTTCAGTGTGGGCTCCTCCGTGGGCAACAGGTGGATCTCTGCATTTCATTGGGCCTCCCTGGGCTGCAGGGGCAGAGCTGCTCCACCATGGTTTTGACCACAGTGCAGGGTAACCTCAGCTCTGGCACCTGGAGCACCTCCTGCCCCTCCTTCTCCACTGCCCTTGGTGCCTGCATCGCTGCATGTTCTCATTCCGCTCTTCTCCGGCTGCCATCTTCATCTACCCATTAACTCTTTCTCTTCCTTCTTAAATTTGTTTTACTCTCTGGTGTTACTGTCGCTCCTGACTGGCCTGGCCTTGGCCAGCAGCAGGTCTGGCCTGAAGCTGCTAGCATTGGATCTGCTGGACATGGGGGAAGTTTCCAGCAGCTTCTCACAGAAGCCTGCTCTATAGCTTCCCCTGCTACCAAAACGTGGCCGCAGAAACCCAGTACAATATCAAATAGAAACAAATAACAATTATGCCAATGTTTATGAGTAATAANTCCAGTTGTGAAAGTAATATTGACTGCTCTGTTTGATGCCCAGAATCCTGTCTATAATAAATTCACCTGAATATATTTAGCAGATAAGATACCTTTAGATATTTTGATGTCCCCTTGTTCTTTCTCCACCGAGAAGTGAGGTCCTACCTAATCAGTGGAATATGTCAGAGCTAGAGCAACTGCCTATCCTAAAGTGAGAGGGGACAATGATTGATTTGAGATATCATG
This sequence comes from Neodrepanis coruscans, assembly GCA_013400695.1. Taxonomy (NCBI): domain Eukaryota; kingdom Metazoa; phylum Chordata; class Aves; order Passeriformes; family Philepittidae; genus Neodrepanis; species Neodrepanis coruscans. The sequence goes on along the minus strand of VYZS01006538.1, from coordinate 27,600 downwards.
GGGCAGGAGGTGCTCAAAAAACAAGCAGGCATTCACATGAAAGGCATTTCAATTCAAAATTTAGGCAGCAAATGATTGAACTGATGTGAAATACCTGAGAATTTGGAAGCTGGTATTCATTAACAGGTATCTCTGTGTATTGTGTTAAAAAATAATTTTGGGACCAGAATGGACGACATAAAAACAGATATAAAAGTGGTGTTAAAGCTGACTTATTTCTTCCCCTGGCACAATAGTGAAAGACTCAACTTTTGCTTTAGCAAACCTAAAACTTTGACAAAATGTCTACCAATCATCCCATATGATACATATTTTATAACAATATAAGCAATAGAATTTAAATGTCATGAGATGACTATTCATACCCCTTAAAGAAAGGGAAAAATGTAGTTGTAGCTCAAATTCTGCAGTATTTAACAGACATATTTACACTCATCATTACTCTTAATTTTTGTGTAGCCTTAACAAAAAGTAGATGTGTGAAAATCAAAATGAAAATATATAAACATCTGTAAAGGTTCAACCCTGGCTGGAAGCTAGGTACCCACTAAAGCTACTCTCTCTCTCCTTTCTGAAATGGACAGAGGAGAGAAAATATAACAGAGGGTTTCATAAGTTGAGATGTTTCATGAGCGATCTCTCAATGATGACCATCATGGGCAAAACAGATTCCAAGCGGGCATATTAATTGAATATATTACTAACAGGATCAGAGCTTAAGAACAAGAAATAAAATATATCTTAAAGACACCTTTCTCCCAACCCCCTCCTTCCAAGTTCTACCTCCTCCCCTCCAGTGGTGCAGGGAGATAGGGAATGAGAGTTGTCAGTTGTTGATGAGGTCAGTTGTTGTTTCTGTTGCTGCTCAGAGAGGGGAGTCCTTTTCCTGCATCCCATGAGGTCCCTCCCATGGGACACAGTCCTTTCCAAACTGCTCCAGTGTGAGTCCATCCCAAAAGCAACAATTCTTCACACACTGCTGCCACATGGGTCACTTTCCCACAGGGTACAGTCCTTCAGGCACAGGTTTCTCCAGTGTGGGTCCCCCACGAGGCCATAAGGAAAATCCTGCTCCAGCGTAAGCTTCTCTCCCCACAGGTCAGCATGTCCCTGCCAGGACCCTGCTCCAACATGGGCCTCCCATAGGGTCACAGCCTCCTTTGGGTATCTATTTCTTCAGTGTGGGCTCCTCCGTGGGCAACAGGTGGATCTCTGCATTTCATTGGGCCTCCCTGGGCTGCAGGGGCAGAGCTGCTCCACCATGGTTTTGACCACAGTGCAGGGTAACCTCAGCTCTGGCACCTGGAGCACCTCCTGCCCCTCCTTCTCCACTGCCCTTGGTGCCTGCATCGCTGCATGTTCTCATTCCGCTCTTCTCCGGCTGCCATCTTCATCTACCCATTAACTCTTTCTCTTCCTTCTTAAATTTGTTTTACTCTCTGGTGTTACTGTCGCTCCTGACTGGCCTGGCCTTGGCCAGCAGCAGGTCTGGCCTGAAGCTGCTAGCATTGGATCTGCTGGACATGGGGGAAGTTTCCAGCAGCTTCTCACAGAAGCCTGCTCTATAGCTTCCCCTGCTACCAAAACGTGGCCGCAGAAACCCAGTACAATATCAAATAGAAACAAATAACAATTATGCCAATGTTTATGAGTAATAACAGGAGTTATTGGAGTAATATGACCAAAAAAAAATTCATCTAATGGTCAACATTTCTTGTGGCAACAAAGTTTTTCTCTACAAAGTTTTATACTATCTAACAAACAAGTGAAAGGATCAAGTGTTTCTTGCCTACACTTGGAAATATCTCCTTGAAATGTAAATTTTCACCAGAACTGTACTGGATTTTTCAGATGTGCAGTGCTCAGATGTTTCTTCCCTCTATCAGATAAATATGCAGTGTGATGTTTGGATGCTTTCATGACTCACCAGACCAAAGTAACATGTAAGAAGTCCTCAATGAGGCAAAATAATTTGCTACAGTTTACACTAAAGAGATGTTTTCGCTTCTGTAGACATCAGGCAAGAGTGTTGTTTAATCAGCTAAGGTGTGGTGAAACTGCCTTCTGCCAATAAATGAAACAACAGTGGAACTGCCCCAGCTTACAGTCTGTGATTGATTCTGAACTCTGATTATTTCCATGAAAACAGGCTAAAATTGTTTACCATTTGTTGAAAGAATATGTCTTTTTTATCAATTAAACCCAGAGAAAGTAACTTTATTGATCTGAGAGAGTTTACCTTTCAGAACAATGACCCTTATTACCTTTGGTTCTATAAGGAAAACTATTTCCATATTTACGTTCCAGCAGAACAATGCCATCCATTTTAAGAAAGGCTTCCTAACTTTCCTAGAGAAAACAGTACCCTTTTGGAAATAATCTACCTGCAAATTTTGTAACAGCAAACATTACAGTTGACTAATCCTTGTGTTTAGTCTTGCTTTTCAGGATCATGCTACTAGCCATAGTCGAGATACACCAAAGGACGTAAGACTTTATTGTTGCTCCACTCCAATTATCACTGAAGATAAACAAAAATCAGCTGAATGAAAATGATGGGTAAACAAACATGGCTAGCTCTCATCCCATAAGTGATAAAAACTGAAGAGTGGATTTAGTATACTGAAGAGAGTATCATCTTAAAATTTAAAGACAATTTTCCATTAAAAGCTCCTATAAGAAAACTCTGATTTCTGGCCATTTATATGTTTGCATTTCCATGTGGAGTATTCACCACATTAAAACTGGCAGAATTATGCAGGTTTCTTTGAAGATGGTTACAATACATCAGCAGTATACACCTACACTGTTCTCAGAATTATGCACAAGTTATGGTTTTAAATAAAAACAAAGTATTAACATCTTAATACCAAGAACTCTCTGTAGTATTATAAGTGTTAATCCCTAGGAGATATTACCAGCTACCAGGATCGTCTTCAGAAAGATGTATAAACAAAGTGAAAAGTGACAAGGAACCTGGACTGAAATTATCTTCATGGTGTCTCTGCCATTAATGCAGTTAATAATGAAATGTTAAATTTACAGTCGACCCCTTGTAGAATTAATTTATCTGAATAATTTGATTTCCGTCACAAAGTAGGTTATGCCCATCACTAAGTTTTTTGTCTGCCCAATTTGTACACCTTACACAACAAAAAACAATTGGAAGAATAGCTCTGTATCCAAGTTGCTAAATATGTAATACTGCTTTGCAATGGGAAAAACTTTCAAACATACTGTTACCCAGATATACTCCTTAATTCAAGTCCAAACAGATCAAAGAAGCAGGTTTAGAAGAAACTAGGAGAGGGCATTTAGGGCATGACCTGAAACAATATCAGAATTCTCCCTCCGAGGAACCACAAACAGATTTCTGTCTTAGGTGTTTTTCAGCAGTTGAGAACATTTGCACAATTAAAAGTAATTATCTGTGGCTAAAAGATCCCCCTCATTATGAAAAACCAGCATAATAGCTATCCATAGTGTCAGGCTTCATGTGGTGAAAATATAAAATCTTTGCTGTGTTTTGGGGTCAATTGCAGCAAGATAGAGTACCTTACTAATATAAAGATACATACTATTTTGTTAAAAAAATAATAAGGACTCTTTATAGGGCCCTCAGACTTGTCTTTTTCTTTGTTTAAAATTGTTTAAAACATACAGAAAAAATCATTAGCAAACAACTGTTGCTTGTTTGGGCATACTATCAACTGTAAGTCTTAATACATTTTTTTAAGTAGTAGACAATAAGCACACTAAAAGACATGACTAATTTTAAGCCTAATATGTTCATTAATTAAGTTATGTTATAAGTCAGGGGAAGAGAGGGAGGTTTTATAATGTCTCCTCTAGAAGGTCCTGCAAGAAAGATCAGAAACCTCAGGACAGAAAACTTTAACATAATTTACCTGATACTTGGAAAACACTCAATGCTAGATTATATTCTTCAAAATCACATTTTGTCTTGAGTAAGTTTTCTGCACTTCTAACATTTTCTTACTGCATTCGGCCTTCTTGTCTTGTGTAATTATTTGCTCTAGAGTTGCCATTGGCTGTAAGGTGCACTACACCAAATTTTTGGCTCTTCAATAGAAAGCAAAAAATTTCTAATTGATTAAGGTACAAATCTCCTACAAAAAGTTTCCTTACTCAACATTAAAGGGAAGTGAAAGCCCAGGCAGTGTGACATTGAATCTGTTATCCACTTGTCCTGGGATACCATTTCTAGCTAGTGATCTGTGAAACCGCTTTTCATTCCAGACCTAGTATTTATCTTGACTGAAAAGCTATTACTCTTCACTTGCCTTCTATCATATTTGCACAAGATAACAAAATTCAATATGATTATCATAACTTACACATGTACTTCAGATTCTATAATTACATCTATGTTTATATTTTAATGTCATTAGATACGTGTTAACTAGCTTGGAAGTAAATTAATATTCCTTTTTCCTTTAAAAAGATTGCTCTTTCTCCTTACGGTGCCTGATGTCTTATTTACACCTTGTAGACAATTTACGTTTCTGAACTGTTGGGCATGTTTTTTCTTAACAAAAGGCAGTTCTCCTAATGCTAACTGACTTCATGATGTGGTATTTTGGAGGTTCAGCGTCACACTATTTACCCACTCCTTAATCACATTCTTCTTTTGTCTTGATAAGCAAATTTCATCAGATGGGCCAAGCTCCACTTCCAGTTTTATTCCTTTTTCCATGTGCACAGGCTTGTGTATTGCATTTGCAATATTATCAATGAATCATAAATTCACAGAGCAGTTAAGGTCGGAAGGCATCTTAAAAGATCATCTAGTCCAACCTTTCTTGGGAAAGAGAGTCTAGATGAGATTATCTGGCACCCTTTCCAATTATATCTTGAAAACCTTCAGCAATGGGGACCGTACCACATTCCCAGGCAAATTTCCTAAATTTTCTCATGTATCAGGTTGAAACCTCTCCTGGTCCAACTAGTGAGGCTCCTTGTGAAAGTCAAACCTCAGTTCTTTTTGTAAGTGCCACTTAAGTAGTAGAATACTAGGATGAGGCTCTCACAAGCCTTCTTTTAGACTTTCTTAAGGCATGTTGCCCATCTCTTTGACTATTTTTGTGGCCCTTCTTTGGAACGTCTCCAGGCTGTCTGAATTTGAATATTGAAATAATATTATCCAACATTCATCTTCCATGATTGAATGTAGGTATGTTTTTTTAATGTATAGAATCTGCTATTATTCAACACATAGAACTAGTCTGATCCTTAAGCTATCAAGATTTTAGTTGTCAGAGGCTTAGCTTGTCAATTGTTACAGGCTTTGACCCTTGACTGATTCGTTTTTCTTGATTATTTTTCTCATCATTGCTGACTGTGATATTTTTGGGACCACAGGCCACATCTCCACATCAAGCATTATGACAAGACCTTCAGTGAAACTGCATCTTAATTCAGACTAGACTGGTCATACATTTTGTCTCCCTTCTGCAACTTCCTTCAGTAACATTATTTTATAACATGATTTTAACAGTCAGAACAGCTTTACTGTAAGACCGGTGCTGTCATCATGATACTGTGGTATAACTGAATTTGGGGGGGTTGTCTAGCTGAGTGGAAACATTATTGTTTAGAAGTTACAATGTGGGTGTAAGACCACACTATTATACAATTTTAAATTGATTCTACTTGTATGAAAAGAAATTGAAGTTACAAAAGTCAGATAAAATGTATGTAGAAAGTAATCTTGTATCCTTAGCAGCTATTCACCATTCAATTTTTTAAATTCTGTCTTTGCATCTGGTCCTCATTTACTCTCATATTTCTGTACTGCATTTATACCACAGAGAACCCAGATTTTGTCTTCTCAGTCACTGATTTGTTTTTTTTCCTGTTTTAGGACCTTTATCTCCATTTTTCTTGGGATAATTATTGAATACAATGTAATTTGTAGTATTTTTCCAATTACATTTTTCTCCATGAGAGATTTAGATTAGGTATTAGGGAAAATTTCTTTACTAAAATGATTGTCAAGCATTGGAACAGACTGCCCAGGGAAGTGGTTAAGTCACAAATCTTGGAGGTGTAGATATGATGTTTATTTAGGGTCATCACTTAACAACAGACTTGGCAGCATTAAGTTCAGAGTTGATCTGAAGGGTCTTTTCCTATCTAAATGATTCAGTGATTCTATGAATCTATTTGTCTCTTTTGTCCTGTGTTTGCATAGTTGCCTTGCCAGAGTGGTTTTTATGTTTTTTAATCCCCTTTCACTTTCATACTTTTTCTTTTTATATGGAGAGTTACTTGTCCAGCTGTGCGCTAGCTAATAGTTTTAAAATCTCCTTACGTTTTGGCAAAGCTCCTATGGGCTAAGCATTCTCAGCAAGATTCTGTACTCAGTTTCCCAGTCATTTACATAGCATATATTAGTTTGTTGCAAAGATGGAAAAGCTTCAGGTCATTCACTTTGTGTAGTCTGGCAATGTATGCCAATCAATCATTTCACCAGACTTTTCATTAGACTATGTTTTTGAAGCTTTCAGAGTGGTACACAGATTAAAAAAATCTGCATGCCAAAATACTGCTGGAATATGTAGTAATTATTATGCATTTTCACTCATAATATACCATTCTCAGTTTAAAATAGTCTTTTTTGCCCTGACCTTTTGCTACTTCTTTAGTTCACATGAAAAACTAGAAATGTTAAATTTCTAATTTGTGTCTTATATTCATATATATCTATTCAGATGCAGGAAACTGGCAGATAGTCCGTAGGCTATTACTTTGGTTTGAATTGGATTCTTTATTCAGATTTCACAAGCTGGCATATAATTCATGTCCGATTCCTTGTTCAGTGCTAAAGCATAGAAAAGAATGAGCCAAAGAAACTATAGCGTTCATTTTCAGTCTCTCTGCTATACAAAATAATTTCTGGTTATTAATAAGATCTTCTCCCTTATTTCTAAGGAAGTTATTCATAGCACAGGTATACTTTCAGAGGATGAGTTCGTATCCATTCCCTTACAATTTTATCACTTTGTATTTTCTGTCCCACTTTTGCTCTTCTCCTACAAAAGTGGGCTGGGAGTTGAAGCAGCAACATCCAGCAAACACATGCTTGAGTTGGAAGAAAGTTCAGTCTTGAGCTGTACTACATGCTCTAGAAGGCTGCAATATGGAGAATTTGGAGCTATATCTGTACAGGAAGACAGCTGAGGTCATAATCTGCATTTTATCCACAATTTACCTATCAAACTGACTCTCACACTCGAGATGCTGCTAAAATGAGTTCATGCTGATGCAGCCAGGCACCAGTGTCAGAAGCCAGGCAGCAACTTGCTGCAGCTGAAGGATAGTAGCATCTTAAGCTGCCTCTCATCTGACTCCAGCTGTGAGTGTGGCTCCTTCCGCTTCTTTCCCTCTCAGTGCAAATTCAGACATGTTATATTCAAATGATCAGTATTTTGTGCTGTACTAGAGCACACAGCTTTGTTGGTGTGAATCACTCTCTCTTAGCAGTGTACAGGACTGAGTTCTTTCCACTATCTCAAACCAAAACACTATGGCTTTAAGCTGAGCTATTTGTCTCTTAACAGAGACCAAAAGGAAGAAGGAGCACTCACATACCATCAGGTCTGAGGGGTGTCAGCTTCTGTGTCCCTCTTTCCTGGCAGGAGTCACTGCTCTCACCTAGGATGTGGCAGGTGATAAGCCTCATTGGACAGCTTCAACAAATATCAATGCTTGAATACATGGATGACCTTAAAACAGTGGCTACAACATTTTTTTTCAACACTATTGTAGAGGGATGGAGGGGCACTCATGCAGTCAGATGGGAGTCTTACGTGGAAGCTGCCTGATCTTTTTTCTCACATTGGAGATACCAGTGTTATCTGGTTAATCTGAAATACTCTAGCCATCTGTTATTTACCCATTTGGAGATTTATATCTATGAGAAAAGAATTCCTGCATTATTTCCTTTACCTTGAAATGGCAGGAATGAGAAGATTGGTCTTGGGACGTACACACAGCCCTGATAATTGCAGCAAACTGTGTAACATGCTGTCACACTCAACATTACTCTGTTCCTGAGTGTTCTCTAATTTGGGGTGTTGAACATCAACTGCAGTTTGATGTGGCCTGATGAAGACAGGCAGTCCTGCTGTGGATATTTGAAAATGTTTGTATTGGAATATTTTCCAATAATTCAGTCAAAATTATATTTGAATCACATTGTAGCATCAGAGTATATTCTCATTCCATCTTCTCTGATCTTAAGACACCACAAAGTTTCCTCCTAAATCCTGCCCTCCTGTGGTCAGATGAAGGTCCTAGTAACTGAATTAATCTTTCTGCTCTTTTACCCTTGCGCAGATTTGATATACATCTCTTTTACCTTTGTATGTGATAAGTTTCCAGGGCTGAAGAGGGCATGACCAGTGGCTGCAAGCTGAATTAAACAGAAGTAGACATTTCCCAACAGAACTGAGGGAAGCTCTATGTTGAAAGAGAAATATGGAAAGAACATTAGTTTCAAATTTCACTTCACCAACAGTCATGGAAATACTATCTTGAAATTCTTACAGTTTCTCCCTCCTAGAACATTAGGATGTTTGGATGCAAGCCTTACAGCTACTAGAAATACTTAAGAACAGTATTGGCAACTGTATGAAGCCAAACAATAGAAACTTTTGTAATTATATTTTTCTAGTGTGGGAAATAACTGTGATGGCAAGTTCTTGTCACAGCTGGTCGGGCCTGCTGCACATGTTAATTGATGAAATCACGATGAATAAGCAAATAAAAGATTAATGTATATCTTTCTGCTGCTACTTAAACGCTAGGCTGGTAGTGTCTGCTGACAAGAGAATTCTCTCTCTAGGCTGACTTAACCAATTACCGCAGTGCCACATTCTGTGACTGCACTTGCTGCAAGTGTGACAATCACAGCTTCAGAGAAGGAACACAAATTGGGGTCCCCACGGGCTGCAAGAGGCCACGAAGCACATTGAGTAACACACTGTCTGACAGCACAGCAAAATTATTAGGAGCTACACCAGGTTTTTCTCAGCAAGACTGAGTCTCACAGAGGAGAGTTTTCATACCTGAAGCTTTTAATGAGCCTTTTATCCTGAGTGGGCTCTGGCTAAATGATCATTATGGCTTTAGATTGCAAATAATAATTAAAAAATATATTTTGTCTGAAAATACAGGTTCATACATTTTCTTCCATTCTGTCAAGCCATTAAAACTCCATTTATGCAAAATGGGGAAAAATAATAGACCTAATGGAATCATAAAGTCTCTCTACTGGACCTTTCCCCTCCTTTTCACCCAAAACATGTAGAAATAGTTCTGTGAAATGTGTCTGGTAAAAGCTACAGAGCCCTTAGAATTTTTTAGTAATGCATTTTGCAGAGTGCATTGCTAATGTCTAATGCTCTCTCCCTTAATTACAGTGTATCCTATATTGGTCATTTTTGAGCAAAAATAACCATGCACGCAGAATGAGAATTAATTCTGAAATTCTTTAGCAGGCAGTTTTTAAAGCACTCTTACAACTGGCCAATAACTTTCCAGTAGCTGACAAATGTTCATTTTCTAGGTCAAATCATGTGACAAAATACAACTAATTCGGCTTAATACTCTTTAATTAAGGATGTTAAATTATTGGGATGCTTGCCTTATCTCACATAGTCATTTGAATGGAATGGGGGAATTAGCTCACTGAGGTATCAAAATAACAAACAATATAAAATATGAATTTCTAAAAATGTATGAGTAGTGTTTTTATATTTTTCTTTTGTTTGTATTGTTAGAAAATTTTTTTGAGGAATGGACTGCACCCCACACCTGTCAATTTTTAGATTTTAGTGCAAAAGAAAATCACTTCACTAATATATAAACAGCTAATTTCCTAATGAGTTCTGTGGATAACAGAGAGTTTCCTGGACAGACCCAAATAAGGTGCTAATAGCCAAAAGATGACCTCTTCTAGGCTTACACAAAAAAAAGGGCAAACCCAGCAGCAGGATCAGCACATGGACCAAGCTATTAGGGAGCTCCATTATTTAAAAAAGTGTTATCATCAAGGAAGAGGAAATAAAATCCAAAGGGTATCCCAATCTGGATGAAGAGACGTTAAAAGTGAAAGTCAAAGTTACTGTGAAAGAACTTCAGATGCTCACTATTGTAATTATTTTCTTATAACTAGAGATAGCTGAGGATTTCTGAGCTGCTGCAGAACAGCTAAAATCAAGCTTTACACATTTCTTCAGATTTTAGCCATCAGATAGCATGAACTAGGTCATGTCTCAGAGAGAGCACAGTTTCAAATGAGTGCTCAGGTTACTGCTGTAGTCACCTGTCTCAGCCTCCAAACGATGACTGCTGAGCCACTAATGACTCAGCCGAGGAACTGGAGAAAGATGTGCCACATCCCTTTAGGATAAAATACCCCTTTATGTTAAAACACTATTCTGTTAACTACAGTACTTCAAGATCTGCACTAGCATCTCAGATGTCTGACCCTGCAGATGGAGAGAACAGCTGAAGGTAATATTTTCATACTTGTACTAAGCTATGTTGTTCTTACTGTAAAATCAGAGCCATGAGTGAGATGGTTTTCTCCCTTTCTGATATCATAATGTGGTACCATTCAATGTACGCATGTGAACACAATGCCTATTTATTATAAAAAATATTATTAAATCCTTACAATGGCAATTTACATCTATTTATGTATATTACTAACTTCCACTTCATTAAAAATTGAAGACCCTAATTACTGAATTAGTCAGATAGATACTTATACAAATGATTGGAGGGGACACAAATATTCCTTGATAAAATATTAATCAAAGCTGACATATAATAGAAAACCAAAATTGATTGGAATTCATAATATAGATTAAGCAGGAGATTAAATCCCTCTTTATGATAGGATGTAATTTTTTTTAAAAGGTAACTCTGGAGGGTTCAGTGATGTTACAACTATCAGAATCAAGCACAGAAAATGCAATGATTAGACATCCTTAATGCCAGTCAGTTATTAATCAAAATTACTGGTCTCTGGCCCAAAAGAAAAAAAGAAGCAATATTTGTATTCCCATAAAGCTGAAGGAGACACGTAGTTATAAAGGCTCCCTCACATTTGGTGTAGTGGATCTAGAAAGTGCTTCCTCTGGCCTTTTCAAATCGCCCACTTCATTTAATTATCTCTCTTTCATACCTTGAGGACATTCCCTGCTGTTAAAATTAGAAATTGAAGTGTTCTGAGAAGAAGAGCCAATGCCTTGCAATTGTACCTTGAAGGATTGTGTGTTTGCTTATTTTGTGAAACAGAATTTAGTTATAAGCAATACTTCATGCACTTTACTTAACGGTTTTTATAAGTCCTAAATGACCTCTCTAAGTCATCTGTGGTTTGTCCTTGCAGCTTCTGAGGGACACTGCTACATGTCAGAGGCGAAGAAAAGGGATCAGAAAATTATGCTGTTTCAGCTGATCTGTATTAAGTTTTTGATCACAAAGGAAAAAAGCAGGGCATTTTTCCCTCTGTTCTCATTGACCTTTAAGTTGCCTAGGTAGACTAACACGAATCCCATAAAGGAGAACATGGCTCACATAAAACAGCATGAACAGACCAGGCTGAGTGGCTGTGATGACAAAGTGGTGAAAATACACACCATCGGCTTTGATAACAATTGCTGTTGTTTCCATGGGTGTGTGTTGTGGTTTTACCACTTAAAATAGCGATTCTGACAAGAGATGTCCGAGAGAAGCCACAGACACACCCCAAAAAGAAAGAAAAGACACAAATATCACAGTTTATTTCACGCACACAGAAAACCCGACAATAAAGTGCAAATAAACGACAAATTAAGCTTTTCCCAGGGCCTGTGTTGGGGTGAGAATGCTCCGGAGTAGTGCAGGTCTCTTTCTTGGGCTCCCAAAGAGACGCCGGGATAATTAGAGAAGGCCCGCGACTGATCTGAGGACCTACAGCAGCGCGAGCATCCGCTCGGCTTTTCTGAAGAAAAACACTCAGGAAGTTAGAAACCGCGAGCCCCCCTCCCCCTCCCTTAGCCCCCAGGAAGGGATTTTCAGTGCTGATGGAAGAGATGTGGTCTTTAAACCTGGGCAATAGCCGCAGATAATC
>VYZS01006532.1:0-14392 GCA_013400695.1 Neodrepanis coruscans | reverse complement strand
CGGTGCGCCCGGAGCTGCCCCCGAGCCCGCGGGGCCTGACGCCTCCTCGTGTCCCCGCAGCGCCTCACGGCCCATCTGCACGGGCAGCGCTGCCCCCCGTACGTGATCAACCTGGACCCCGCCGTGCACGACCTGCCCTTCCCCGCCAACATCGGTGAGCGCCGCGCCCGGGGGGAGCGGGACCGCGCCCCGTGGGGACCGGGACCGAGCGGCGGGACCGAGCCCCGGGTGAACCGGGAGCGGCGGGAGGGGCCTGGGGGCTTGTGTTCCCTGAAGGGATTCCGAGTTCTAACACGAGAGGGACTTTTATTTATTTCTCTTTTTAAAATTGTAACTCCTTTCCCCAAGCAGTCTTTAACGCGGGAGTTTTTAGAACTGAAGGTGTTCATCTGCTGTGATTTGATGCCGTTTGAATTCTGGCGCTTTTTCTTTGCCAGGGATGAAAGTATTAGCAGATCTGATCAGGTTCCCTGTACCCACAACAGTGGTAGCCCTAAATGCTACCAACTAACAGTTTTAAAGCACTTTAAAAGACACACGTTTTAGAGAAAATACCTTAGCAGTAAAACAGATCTCATGTTTAGCTATTCCAGAGGGGATACCCATCATTAGTTTTGTGATGGTCGTGTCTCTTACCGTTTGTGAAGTATGTCAGCCTGCCTCTCCAGGGGAGGAGAAAGGCTGTGTGGGTCTGCAGGTTGTTTCACTGATGTCAGAAGAACAATTGGAGTGTCCGTTCCAGTGCTGGATCTCTGGTGATGCAGATGGGCAGGTGTGCTGTGTTAGCTGATGGGGACATTTGAGGGGTTGGAAAACTGCTTATATTTCTTTCTCTCCTAGATATCAGGGACACCGTGAAGTACAAAGAAGTCATGAAACAGTATCCTTTTTTTTTGTCTAAATAATAATAATATTTGGAATCTCAAGTTTTGTGAAAATAATCTATCACATGCACACTGCAGTGAGTCACAGAATATGCTGAGTTGGAAGGGATCCACAAGCATTGAGTCCAGCTCCTGGCCCTGCACAGGACCATCCCAGGAGGGGGGAGGATTGCAGATTGCAGAGTGTTGTGAAGATCAGAAGATTTTGAATATGTATTTCTTGCATGTGACATTAGGAATGTATTATCTACAAGATTTAATACTCCTTAGGCCATCTTCTCCTGTGCTAAAAGTGGTTCTGCCTAACAGTAGGTTTTTACAAATAACAGGGACTCTGCCTATGTATTATTTTTTTTCTGTCGTTCTTTCAAAGAACTTGTGTCTTCTATTTTTGTGGAAGCCAGCAGCCTTTCTCCCATGTTTTAACTAGTCTAATTTTATATATTATAAACAAATATGGACATTCCATGTGCCTGCAGTAGCTGGAGAAAACTATTTCCACATTCTTTGACCATAATCAAAGCACTGTTGTGTCTTTGACTCGTGGAGATGTTGGAGTGTTGGCTCATGTTCACAGAGGGTCAGTGACTGTAGTGCAGGAACATTACACTGAAGTGGCTGCACTTCCAGAGGTCCTTGGTCTCCAAGTAATAACTTTTGCAGATGGAGTTTTTGGATTTGAGTTGCAAAATTTAGTGTTTTAGACAAGAATAGAAGTGTTGGGAATTGGTTGGCTTTGGCTGTTTGGTTTGGGGTTACCAGCAGAGTTTCAGATTGATGTGTAGGTGCATTATTTGCTTCACTGTGTTCTTTAGCCATGACTGGAGTTTCGATGTCTCGTTGAATGGGCCCTGAGGAGGGTGTCTGGCCTCATGTCTGGATGCTGAGAGTAGTGACTGAGAACACAGTTTGTTTGGAGGAGTTACTGCTGATCCTTGTGCAGTTAAACACAAATGTCTCGTGGAAGCCATGTAGCCCCTTTTCCTTCAGTCAGTCACACATGTGAGGGTAAGAGACAGCTCATTATGCTGCTGCATCAGTTAGAATACTTAATTGTATGTTGGGGGTGTTGTCTCTTGCCTTGAGGTATCCAGCATACATTGCACGTGACCAGCTGTTGTCAGAGTTGGAAAAAAGCCCTCTGGGGTCTGCATAACCATCTGCTTTCCTGAATGAAGAGTCAGATATGGGCTGGGCCCAAATGGTGGAATAGTGACCTCTCTCAATCTCTTTGCTACAAGGTTTGACCAGGTACAAGGTTGTTCCTGTGTGCTGTTCCTGTGGTGCTGTGCTGGGGGACTGTGGGGTTTTGTCTGTCTGGAGTCTCAGAGGGCACTGTATTTGGTTACCCAAATGTTTCTGGGGAGTTGTTCTCCATACAGAACCCTGTGTGTAGCAATGCAGTCAGAATACATTCGCTTCCATTTGAGAGATTTCAGTTTTTCAGCTTTTTTTAAAAGTAAAATGTAGGAGTCACATGTACAGAATTCTTTAGGCTTTATAGAGGACTGTTGTTGCACAGTGGGTACTGTAAAGTCTTTCATGTGAATGCTCTGGTTTTGAAGTAGGAAAGCTCATTTCTGGGAACAGGTTAAGTTTCCCTGGGGTTATTTGATAAGTGACAGCCCTCTTAAATCATAACACTAAATCACCTCTGGGATGGGGACTGATGTCAGATACAAAGACATTTTCCTAGTGAGAAGGCAAGGAACAACTGCAATTGTTCTACTATTTCTTTAGCCAGGTAGTAGAACACAAACAGACAAGATCAAGGTTGTCTTTGACCAATGAGCATTTTTCACCCACCCTCAGCAGGGCATTTTCACACTCTGGAATGCTCCATACTCGCAGCTGTGCAAGTTAATGTAGTTTCTGTTATGAAATGGGGATTAAAGTTTACTGTTGTGAGCATAAATACAAAGTACACTCTTGCTTTTTCAATCAGGTGATGAAGTTTATTGAAAAAAGACAAAATGCATCCAAGTGAGTACATTCTGCTGAGTTCTTCTCTTCTGGGGTCAATGTGGGAAAATCATGTGAAATTCTAGAAAGCTTCTCTCTTTGTGTTCTAGTTGTTTTTTCAGCCTTTGTATGAATTTTATATGGAAAAGGGCATAGAATTAGAATAGATAAAATAGACTTTCTTCAGTTACATAGAAGAAATATCTGCTGATTACAGTTCTGCTTTTCTTGTCTTCACTAGACTGTCATTTTCTCTCACACACTGTTCAAATAGGCAGCAATTAATTCTTCTTCTGAAGAGTTTGCAGTACTAAGTGTCTGTCAGATTGTTGCCTTTCAACTCAAGAGAGTACGTGCTTCTTAGTTAGAAAACTCACACAGGAAGTTTTCAGGCATGCCCATAAATCTTGTCACTGTTTGGGAGAAGCTTTTCTCATCTATAACAGAATATTCATGTCATTTGCCATTGTATGGTGATGGTAATCGAGTCAGAACAGGACCTTGTGCGTGTTTAATTTTCTCTTCTTGTTGTTTGGGGTGATTTCTTATCAGGTATGTTATTATTGACACACCAGGGCAAATCGAGGTGTTCACCTGGTCGGCATCAGGAACCATCATAACTGAGGCCTTGGTGAGTGTTTTTTACATGACTGGGCAGTGGAGATGTGTGAAGGACCTGGCTGTTCAGTGTACTCCTAATTAAACTTTTGCTTTGTGTTCCTAGGCTTCCTCTTTTCCTTCAGTTGTTGTCTATGTGATGGACACCTCTCGCAGTACCAACCCTATCACTTTCATGTCCAACATGCTCTATGCTTGCAGGTAAGAAAAGCTGGAGATGCAGTCCATCTGCTTTGATTGCTGTGTCTCTTTGATAGTTATTTTGGAGGGGAGTCATAGAATGGTTTGTGTTCAAAGGGACCTTTAAAGGCCACCTTCTCTTCTGTGGGCAGGGACACCTCCCACTGTTCAGGGTTGCTCCCCAAGGCCTTGAATACTTCCAGGGATTGGGCAGCCACAGCTTCCCTGTGCACTGTGCTCCAATATCACTCCACTCTCATTATGAAAAATTTTGTCAGTGTGTCCCTTTTCAGTTAAAACCATTATCCCTTTTCTTGTCACTACAAGCCTTGGTAAAAAGTCTCTCTCCCTTTTTCTTATAAACCCCTTTATTTGCTGAAAAGCTCCAATAAACCTTCTCCAGGCTGAACAACCCCAACTCTCTGGCCTGTCTCTATGAGTTATATTAAATCTAACACACTGCCTCTTGCTTACAAAACCATTTATCTAAGATGTAGAAGTCTAGTTTAAGCTCATAGTTTAAAACCCATAGTATTCTATTTTTTATTTTATTGATACTTTAAGAGATTCTTCAAGATTTGTTTGGAGTTCAGCACAGTATGAAGTTTTTGATTTATTGTCTTCTTCTTCATACATGAATTTATCTGTTTTCTTCCATGTTAAACCAGGGACTAACATAGCTAGAGCTGTCATGATTGATGGTAAATGTTGGCAGGCAAAATCAACTGGGTGTGTAGGAGATTTTATATCTTACATTTTGGAGGAGCATGTTTTGTTCAACAATTATGAGCAGGACCTGGGTGAAAATTACATTGTAATTGTACAGAAGAAAGTAATTATCTTTTGAAGTCAAATATATTCAGTTTTGCACAAGACTTGTCTGCCTGATGCTTAACTTGCTTTCTATTCTAGTAAGTTTTAAATTAATTTTAAACTTTTATTTTGTATCTCCCCCCCCCAGTATCCTGTACAAGACAAAGCTACCTTTCATTGTAGTCATGAACAAGGTAAGTTAAAGCTCTGGTTTCTGTGTCCTCATGGTGCTTTGTTCTGTTTAAGCTTCTTTGCTGTGGTGTCCTTGCCTTACCACACATCTCTTTAGGAAAGAGAGACTGGGAGGGAGCTGCAGGCTGACAACACAATCTAAAAGGGGTCTTTAATCTGGTATCCAAATGCACAAGAATAATCAGGGATGGGCAGTTGCACTCAGACATTCAAGTCAGATACTTACTAGTCTGAGGATACACATCCACTGTCATGTAAGGAACTTGTAGCCTTAATGGAGTGCTTTTGATCTTAACAACTGTCTCTTTAAACATCATAATTTCAGATATTAAAAGAATCCCACTAGATTTTTGGTGTGAGTACTGCTCCCCACAGACATCCTTTGTGTTTGTATTCCCAGCTCAGCAATGCACACACACAGATCCCAAATCTCATATGCTGTGCCTTGACTGGGACATTCTCCCTCACACCAGCGGAGTTGGGTGAATGCTGTTCCAACTCCACCCATCCTCCTGGTGGCCCGGCCATGCATATCTCTGATATCTGCTTGCTTACTGAGCAGGTTTTTGTAACTGATTTCTTTCTAACTCCAGACAGTAATTTTAGATAAGCTGTTAAGCTTTTTTTTCTGTAGAATAAGGCTCAAGATAGGAAAATCATTCCCTCTTATGAAAATGCACTTTATGAAAGACTAAAAGAAGTGGGACTTTATGAGTGTGTATAAGGAAAGGTAGTCCTGAGGCTTAGGATTCATGACTTTAAACTTCATTTTAATCTCATGTTTAGCCTGTCCTAAAAAGTAAAGGCAAAAGCATTTGAAGAATTTGTAACAAAATTTCACTAAATTTAATTTTTTAAAATTGACTCTTGAAAAGAATGGAAGAATTCCAAGAAACTGATATATGTGTAGTGACAAAAACACAGATTTAAGGAATTTTAAGATTTGCAGGGGGAAAAAAGAGTGATTTTGTAGACGTGATTTGATTTATAGAGTTTAATCAAGGTAACTCTTAAGTAGTCAGGCTTTGACCCTTGGTGGGTCAGTTCTGTCTCAAATCTCTTGAGTAATGCTAGGCAATACTTCTATCTTCTTCCTTCCCATTGGTGCAGGGAAATTAAATGTATCAGAGTTTTAGGCACTGTGCTAAGAGTGGATATGCATGTGGTAAGATGTTTATAAAACTCTAATAGGCTGTTTGCATATGAGTCCACGTAAAACTGTGGAACCACCTCACCTGTTTGTGTCCATTGTCTTTCACTGAGTTTAGGTTATAACTTCCTTGGGTTAGAGCACAGTTAGTCACTTTTACAGAGGTCCTGTGGGCTGTTACCCAACATGGAAGTGACCCTTGTTTCCCTCCAGCCCTCATCAATCAGGAAAGCTTGGGATCTTCAAAGAGGGCTGGTCTTGTCTGGCCTCAATCATGAGATCTACTAATCACACCTTAAACTTTATTCTACAGTATGCAATTTACGGATGCCCCATTCCACAAAAACCATAGAAGGCTTTAGACCTGCAATTGTTTCCTTAAACAATTGTTGCCTTCCTAAAGCTGGGGTAGTGGTTGTTTGTCTTCTCTTCCTGTATTCACATAGGTGTTTTGATAAAAACTGAACTTGCAAAACTTCAGACCAGGGCTGAATATTTTGAAAAGATCAACATTTTGAAAATAAGTTTAATGTGGAATTTTTTTATTTGTCCACTTAAGGGCCTAAGGCTAAGATTATTACTTCTGAACATTTTCCCTTCTCCTTCCAGACTGACATAATTGACCACAGTTTTGCAGTGGAATGGATGCAGGACTTTGAGACTTTTCAGGATGCCCTGAATCAAGAGACCTCCTATGTCAGTAACCTGACTCGTTCTATGAGTTTAGTGTTGGATGAATTTTACAGTTCACTGAAGGTAAGAGTCTTCCTTTTTGTTATTACCTCTCATAAAAGCCTGGAGAAGAAAAAGCTCAAGGAGAATATTTTTGATGTGTATAAATGCCTGGTAGGAGGGTGTGAGGAAGGCAAGAGGCAGTAAACAAGTAAACAGCAGAAAGATTTGACCTTTCTTTTGAATTGCCGTATGGTATTAAAGAATCCCAAACAAACCCCCTTCTCCAAAGAAACACCCTCCAGAAATACCCCCAACTGAAAACCACCAACAAACTAAAAACAGAAGTATCAAACAGAACAGCAAGTGGAGAAACAGTTTGAAAGCAGGATGAACAGGCGCAGAAGTATTACTGCACACTCTTAGATCACTGTGCTGATTAAATGAGTGTTGTTAGGTTGAGATTAGTAGTTATTTTTTGTTGGGGTTTTTTTATTTTTATGTTGGCTTGTTTTTTTTCCTGGTTGTCAATTAGTTTGTTTGTTTTCTTTGTCAAAAACCTGGTTCAGTTGCTCTGCAGTTCTGGTGTGTGGTTTCTTTTACAGGTGGTTGGTGTTTCTGCAGTGCTGGGCACAGGACTGGATGAGTTTTTTATCCAGCTTTCTAAAGCTGTAGATGAATATGAGAGGTAAGAGGGTAATTTTGGTCCCTGACCCAGTGAACACTTCCTGAAGGTGGACTCATGGGTCCATTACTTTGATTTAAAGGACTGTAAACTTTCCATAGCTGAGGTCATTTAGGGTTTCTAATAAATTTAAATGTGAGCATCAGCATAAAAAGCAGCAGTAAAAATGAGATGAAATTCTGTGCTAACTCTTCAGTGAAAAAGTAAAAGCTATCTGTGTCAGCAAAAAAAGAAGGAAAAAAATTTTTCCTTCTAATTCCATACCAAGGTTTGAATTGTTGCTTTTTTAATGAAGTTTGTTCACTTATTTTGCGTCCATTGATTTCAGAATCCAAATAGGGGGGAAATGTCTCTCAAACATGAAAGCCTAGAGAAGCCTTTTTTTGGGGGTAGAAAGAAATCTCCAAAATGACTCTTACATAATATAAATCATGTGTTGGTTCAGACTGAATGCACTCTCTCTGTTTATCTTTTCAGAGAGTATCGTCCAGAATACGAGCGCCTGAGAAAAACACTGGTAAGTGATTTCAGCTGTTGTACACCTGAACAGCATATCTTGGGTTCATTTTTATGCACACAATTGTCTTTATGTTGAGAGGGTCTCACATTTCATTTACTATATAATAAAGGTATTTTGTAGAACAGATGATGTTCACTGTTTTAGTGCTAGTATTTGAGCTAATTGTGAGAAAATGATTGGGAAATATGTGTCTTCTATTCAGATGGATAGAGAGTTCTTAAAAATAGGTTTCCAGACTGATTTGTTGAGACTATCTCTCTATCTTCCTGCACCAGTGAAAAGTACTAGTTTGACTTAGCTCTGCTCACCTTGAGTCCTGGCTGTCCAAAGGACAGATCTCTGCAGGCACAGAGTTTGGCTTCCTGACACTGCTGAAAATGTTCTAGAGGTCCACCATACTGGAGATTGCTTTCCATGTTTAGTTAGAAGTTCTGTGTAACCTTAGTTATAATGTAAGACCTGCTTAGGCAGGGGAAGAGACTGCTGGGTTTGGTTTAGATTTCTCTTCTATTGATGTTTTAACATTCTCAGAATCCACATGTAACTCTTCATCTACAGGAGGAAGCTCAAAATAAACAAAAGAGAGAGCAGCTGGAACACCTGTGGAAGGACATGGGCAGCGTGTGTATGCAAGACAGTACACTAGCAGGTACCTCACCAGAAAGATAAAGTTAACTGCAGAAGTTTTTTGAGGAATTTGCCTTGAGAAATACAGTGCTGCTTTGTCCTCACAGCAAAAGTATGAAAGCAGCTCCATGTTAGAGGAGTAGAGCTTTAGTTCCCATGGGATTGGTCATACTTAGCTCTTCCTGTGTCAGTCACAGGTGTGGAAAAAAAATCCTGCTGTGTAGCTAACACAACAGACCTACTAGAAATAATGAATTTCTTTAGGAAAGGTGAAAGAGCTGGATTAGAATTTGAGAAAGCTCTGCTCTTGGCTGCACTGTTCCTTATAAGAGGTATATGCTGATGGAGTCTGTCTCATGTCTTTGGGATCCACAAGCAGCTTTCTGTCCTTTTAGAGCAGGTGTTAATTGCTGTGTTCGTGTGCAGATGGAAGTTGTCAGTGCACATTTTGCCTTACTTTTAGCAAGCTGGTTTGTGCACAGATTTCTGTTCTCTTCAAGGACCTGATGATGCTTCTGCAATGGGTCCTTCTGAGCTAATCCTAACACGAGGAACTCTTGATGAAGAGGAAGAAGAGAGGGAGAGTGACACTGATGACATCGACCATGAAGGTAAGGAAATGAGGTCTAAAGGCTGCGTGTCTAGTCAGAAAACCCTCTCTGTATTTCATTACCTGGATGCACTGTAAGGAGAGCCTGGAAAATGAGCAAACATTCAGTGACCTGACACATTGGAATCTATAGCAGAAGCTCAGCTGCAATGCTTACTTAGTTCAGGGATATCACCCTCTAACCTTTGTGAAAGTTCAGTTGTAAATTTTCTATTTAAGTAGTTGATAGGCGTTTAACACACACACCAGAGAACTTGTTAGGCTTTGGGCATGCAGTGACCTCTGAACCTGATTGATGCACAGATGTTTCATCATCTTTTTAGCCTTACAGTTTCTGCCCCTGGCTCTCTTGCCTTTTCCTGTGATTCTGGTCTAGAGCAATTTTATAAGTTCTTACAGTATGAGTTTTCTCTTACATAGCTCAGACTTAAATCTTCCCTGTTCCATTGATGTTTAGGATCACTTATTTCCTGTGCCCTATAATGTAGTGGAAGATAAAGCTGTGGCTATCCTGATTCTAGCTTTTCTTCAGTACCACAAGTAGAACAGTTACTGAAATAGTGCTGAACTGTTGTTTCTTCCCCAGTGACAGAGGAGAGCCATGAGGAACCAGCCTTCAGAAACTTTATGCAGGACATGCGAATGAAATGCCAGAGAAGAAGCAACACGAATAAATGAGAGCTTCAGAAACAGAAGGTTTGGAATAACTTGTAATGGAGTTAAAACTGAAGGAACAGCAAAAAGAAACTTGCATGGAACTATGCATGAAGACTTTCATCTGTGAACAGGTTACTTTTCTTTTTGCAGTAACTGTTGGTCATACGAGTTAAAGTTTTTGTAACCAACTGACTGAACATTTGGCCATCTGCCAGTGTGGCTTCCTGAAGCTGAAGGAACCAGATAGTAGTTTCTTCTCCTGCCAGTTCTTCAGATCTCTCTGTTGAAAGCTTAGATTTTGAGTTCTGACAGCTTTAGCACCCAGAGTTACCCCGAGGGGCTCTGTGGGAGCCTTGGGACAGGGACACGGAAAGCACGGGCCGACCAAGGGGGAATTCTGGGACCATGAGCCCATGGGAAGGGCCCCTTGGACACGGCCCCAGCCCCGACTGCCCGGGCACCCCGCGGGCTCCCATTTTATCCCAGTCTCTCCCCCACCCTCAGCTGCTTTTATCAGAGGCACCACTCTCTCGGGAAGGTTCTGATCTGAGCCATGACAATCCCAGCCCGTCCAGTCACAGCCCACACTCTCACTGCAGGGCCCGGCCTGGTCAGTGCCTGGCAGGGGCTGCTCAGGGCAGGGGGGGACCGGCTGCTGCCCCTGGGGGTGCCCCAAAGGGGGCTGGATGTGCCCTCAGCNGAGTTGTAGACAGTGACAAGGTCTCCCCTAATCCTCCTCCTGACTAAACAACAACAAATCAAGTACACAAGGTTGGTGTAAACATGTTCTTTAGTATCATTCAAAATAAATTTAGAAATCCAAGTCTTAAGTGGGTTTCAAATAAATAATAATTTTGAGAAAGTGTTTCCATATATAGGGAGCTCTCAAGGCAGCAGAGCACACTGCTAACACACCCCCACCAAGAGAATATAAAGTAGGCAGTGCCCACTGGGAAAACCATCACAACACGGCACACACACCATTTCTAACACACCTGAAAAGGGTCTCTCACTGCTGTGAGTCAATAACAAATTTTACTAGGCAATCCAGCTGTGCACCTACTGAATAAATACTGCAGGAGTTAAAGGAGTCTTTCCACTGCTAGCTGGGCTTTGGCAAAACAGGAGCAGGGCTAACATCCACTAGAGACTTCAAACATTTGAATAGGGGATGCTGCAACGTTTAAAGGTAACAGAGTAAAATAAATCTGACGTTCCTAAAACTCTCAGTGCGCAGCATTCCCAGGTTGTTCTGGAGACAGGAGCAGGGTAATCAGTTTTCCAGGAAGGCCACGTAGTCAGTCAGTCTGGCCAACTGCTGTTCATTGGGAATCGGTGGGACTGGAGCAGGTTCTACAGAGAGAAAACAGTTGCATCATGGATGAANGTGCCCTCAGCTGCTCCTCACATGTTTCACCTCAAGGCCCTTCATCTCAGTGTCTCTCCTTTGGACCCTTTCTAATGGCTCAATATCTTATATTGCAGAAACCAAAACTGCCCCAGTATTGCAGGTGAGGCTGCCCCAGTGTAGAGCAGAGCAGGACAGAACTGTACTCTAAGGAAGACTTAAAAAAATTGCAGAATCACAGAATTAATGAGGTTGGAAAAGACCTTTGACATCATCAAGTCCAACCTATCACCAACACCATCCCGTCCACTAAACCATGGCACTCAGTGCCACATCTAGTCTTTTTTTAAACACTTCCAGGGATGGTGACTCCACCACCTCCCTGGGCAGCCCATTCCAATGGCCAATCACTCTTTCTGTGAAGAGTTTTTTTTGTAACATCCGGCATAAACTTCCCCTTTGCAGCTTGAGACTCTGTCCTCTCGTCCTGTCACTGGTTACCTGGGAGAAGAGACTGACCTCTACCTAGCTACAACCTGTGAGGGAGTTGTAGACAGTGACAAGGTCTCCCCTAATCCTCCTCCTGACTAAACAACAACAAATCAAGTACACAAGGTTGGTGTAAACATGTTCTTTAGTATCATTCAAAATAAATTTAGAAATCCAAGTCTTAAGTGGGTTTCAAATAAATAATAATTTTGAGAAAGTGTTTCCATATATAGGGAGCTCTCAAGGCAGCAGAGCACACTGCTAACACACCCCCACCAAGAGAATATAAAGTAGGCAGTGCCCACTGGGAAAACCATCACAACACGGCACACACACCATTTCTAACACACCTGAAAAGGGTCTCTCACTGCTGTGAGTCAATAACAGATTTTACTAGGCAATCCAGCTGTGCACCTACTGAATAAATACTGCAGGAGTTAAAGGAGTCTTTCCACTGCTAGCTGGGCTTTGGCAAAACAGGAGCAGGGCTAACATCCACTAGAGACTTCAAACATTTGAATAGGGGATGCTGCAACGTTTAAAGGTAACAGAGTAAAATAAATCTGACGTTCCTAAAACTCTCAGTGCGCAGCATTCCCAGGTTGTTCTGGAGACAGGAGCAGGGTAATCAGTTTTCCAGGAAGGCCACGTAGTCAGTCAGTCTGGCCAACTGCTGTTCATTGGGAATCGGTGGGACTGGAGCAGGTTCTACAGAGAGAAAACAGTTGCATCATGGATGAAATTTAGGAAGCAAATCCATCAGCAACACCATCCATCTCAACAGCAAGAAAAAAATTAAATGCAACAGCCTTCTGGGGGTTTATCTTAACTCTGTCTCCTACCTACACAGCTCTGGCTGACTTAAGTTTTCTCTTATCTGCACCATTTCATAGGCCGAGAGTTACCAACCCAACAGCAAAAACTGCTGCAACAACTCCCACTTGTCAGCAGCCTCCAGAATGTTTTGGCACATACTGGAGTCTGAATAATGAAGCCTGACAGTATTTTCACCTGACAAAAATGCTCCTAGAGCTCTTTGGTTGCTCCTTTCCTTACAGGCTGCCAACCTGAAGACACCAAACAAATCTACTGGGTGATCTGACAATACATGGGACTGCACAGGCTGCAGGAGAGTGAGTGCACCTGCAGATTCTTAGAGAAATGCCAGCTAACCTGAGGTTAACAATAGGTTAACAACAGGTTGTAAGCCAGATGACTGGCTTACAGGAAGATAATAAGGAATTAAAATTCAGATATAAAAAAACAGTAGGAAATTTTTCATTTCTCTTCCTGAAGAACTGCAGTTAAAGCAGACACACTGCTTAGGGCTGCAAGTGCATGACAGAGGAGGCTGACAATTGAGTGACCATTTTCAAAAGCAAGACCCCAGCTCCTGGAATTAAAACTCTCAATTTAAGATATTTTGGCAACTGCTGGACACAGGAAGCCACCAATTCAGACCTGCTGTCACTGTCCTGGGAACAACAGTGAGATAACAGTGTTTGGAGAGTCTGATGTTGTATCTTCCCCCTCAATCTATACTTGAGCTCTGAGGAGAAGCAGAAAATTGCTGTTGTTCTACAGAGAAGAAAGATTTCAGAAGTCCCACATTATGCAAGAGCAATGAAACCTGCCCAGGGTTCCTTGGTGAAGCAATTGCCTCCAAGGCAGCAGTTTTAGCAAAAATCATTTTGTTTTACAGAGGTTGTTCTACCCCTGCTTTGGAATCTGCTCCCTCATTCAGCTCTGGAAGTGGGAATCTCAGCAGTCTCAGGCACTTCTTCAGACCTGAGGGATAAATTATCCCGTTCACATAACACCTCATTGGAGTGGTTTGTCCTGTTTTTTGAGGGGCATTGACAACATTCACTTCTCTAGGACTCAATTCCCAGACTGGTACTGGTGACACTGCTAATACTAATCTAAATGAACATTTATTATATATAAACAAACATATTCCTACCTGTTGAAGGAATAAATCTGTTCAAGGAAGCTTCCAGTGCACCTGAAGAAAAACACAGGAAACTTAGCCCAGTGGAACAATTTTAAACAGTTCTATACAGCAAGTCAAAACTGGGTTCAAAGGTAATTAAAATTAAACCTGTTTATCACACTTTATTTTACAGATAAAAAGCAGAATACCCAAGGCTTAGCTGCTTCAACACAAATTACAGTCTCCCTCCTTTTGCCTCAGGAGTAGTTTTGCAGTCACTTTGGGAAAGAAACCTGCCATATATAAGTAATTCCCAGTACTTGTAAACTCTGCCCAGTTTGCAACCAGTTCCTAAAAAACCTCCACCCGATCACATACAAAGGATCAGTGCTCTGGTTGGATTTGTGCCCTGAGGGATAAATTTCAACACCTTGCCTGGCATGTGTTTACTGTGCTGTTCTGGGCTCTGAACATCTGAAATCTCTGCCCACACAAACAGTGTATTTTCTCAGCCTAATGGATCTTGCCCTTTTTGATATGCTGTCACTTGGCTTCTTATTCCAGAGCTGCACAGAGCAGTTCAACACCAGTCATTCCATCCTGCTTTCACAGCTTAATATTTCCCTCAGCCAGACACAGAAAAAGCTTAAAAAAAACAAGTCGAGTATTTCTGCAGATCGAGTTCTGCAGGAAGAGATTCTGTTATCAACACCATGACAGTGAAGAAAAGATCCAGTAGAAGAAATCTTAAAAGCAAAGTAAGTGATACCAACAACTGGAGCTCCTCAGAACACAAAGATTCACTAATTCTCCTAAAATAATTCTCAGGTTGAAAATGATCTCTTTTTTACTCATCTTTGTTAGATAAAGACATGTAATTTGAGGTCATCCAGCTTCTGTGCCACTGAGTCAGAGCCAGCAGCTGAGGAGGAGCAGGAGCAATCATAGCATATCCTGTCAGCTTTTGTTTAAAAAAGTTTGTGAGGATGTAGTTTAATCCAAGTTGCTTTAAACCTAAACCAAACCCCCTACTTTGTACTTCCTTATATTTT
>VYZS01006531.1:0-20112 GCA_013400695.1 Neodrepanis coruscans | reverse complement strand
GTTTGTCTCAATTTTCTTACCTTATTTTCAGGCAACATCGGAAGTTCATTTACTGCTTCAAGCTTAAATGAATTTTAACCACAGCCAAAAAGGAGGAACTCTTAGATGGGAGAGCATCTAAAAGAAAGGAAATGCAAAGAAAATATCTAAGAGTGAACTGTTTTATTTCACAAACAAGCAGCTGAGATGTTTCTCAAAATGCTTATGGTCCAACGCTCAGAAAAACATATTATTATGTAGATCTTAGATAAAAGAACACGCTATTATAGTCTTACTATACAGATTTGCCAGTTCTATCTAGGATGTGTTCTTACAACATGACATCATGTCACACCTGGTAGATGAAACTGTACTTCAGTTTCTCATAAGCGTTTCTGGAAAGGAATATTAATAGTGCATGGAAAGTGGTTTGATAGCCTCATAAAGAAATGTTTTTCTAAGCAAAACTCTACTTCCTTATGCGTTGAAATTAGTTTCTATTTTTTAAATATTACTATTTTTTTTTCCGTGCCTAAATTCTTAATTTTTACCCTGATAAAAAACTTATATAACTCTACAGTTCAATTTCTTGTGTTTACTGCATTTTTCTTGAGGACATAATAACAGAGGTAAAAGCTGTTTATTATGGATTTTCAGTTTGTTTGACTGTGTTAGGAATTTTTCAAGTTGATGCAAACATTTTGTTATCCTTTCCTAAGTATAAATATTTTCTGCAACTACTAATGACTACACTAGGCTTTAGTCTTCAAGGAATTTTCAGTGTCTGCAACCCAAAGCCTGTATGTCTTTGTTGGATCAGAATTTTGTAGTGTATCAGATTTCATGGCATTCCAGGAACAAGATAGAAGTAATTAAGTAGGCAAAGCATCAACTGTTGTTTTAGACAGAAAATCAAATTCTTTTTGCAGGAAAACTCTTCAAAATATTAGTATTTTCAACATCATGAAATTGTCAATATTGTGATCCAGATTTAGGCCATTGCCTCAGGAGGGCCAATAGATCTAATTTAGCTCTTCATTTCATTGATGTGCCTAACCTAAGTAGAAGAAATCCACTCATTTCAGAATTCTAGCTGTTGAAGTGTTGCAGAAGATGTAAGATGGTGCAGGGATCCTGAACCCTTTCTGCCTGCTCAGCAGCTTCCAATGACACTTTGCCATTAAGCAGAAAGAGCTCTTATATAGAGTGGCCAATAGGAAGTTAATTCAAATGCTTTTAATTTAAAGAAGGCCCTAGCAGCTGCAATAAGTGGGAGTTTAGCCCATATGTTGAAGCCAGTTAAAGCTGGGAAGACATAATGAAAATAAATATCTTAGTATTTTGCTGTATACTTTAGCTCTTGTATTCACCTCCACACTTATCAGTGACTGCTAGGGTAAATTTAAATGCTAGTTTGAGGAATAATTATAGAGAGTAAAAACACTGAGAAGAAGATATCAGTAAGTGCTTCAACAAGCAATCACACTCATTATATTCTCAGTCTGTGGAGGAGAAAATGCTGGACTCTTGCTTGAGGGGAAAGTCAAAAAAAGCTGGCCTCTGAAAAGAGTGAAAGGATGGATGTTTTTAGAATGGACTAGTTCCCTAGTCATAAACATATGAATAATGCAATCCAACATTTGTAGTCCTTAGGTAAGAAACACCCTCATTTGAAATTCTAAAAAAGCTTTAAAATTAATGATTTTACAGAACAATGAACTTACTATGTCAGCTTGGACTTTATCAACACAAAATTATTGTTTTGTTAAGTAATACTCTATTGAACCAGGAGAAATATTTGTGATTTGGTTAAGAGTACATAACTAATTAATGAGTACCCAATGACTCCTGTGCAAATTGGTAAGATTGCGAATATTTCATCATTTTTGCTCTGCTTATTCTTCAATATGAAACATGCTTTCTTCAAGAGGCAAAGCAGTCCTCTCACGGGAGATTAGTTTTAGTCCTTACTACAGGGCTGCTAGTGGAAGACCATTATCCCACCTCTTTCTATGTGGGATGGAGAAGCTATTTCAGTTCTGGTCAACTTGAGCTTTTCAGTTTTGGGATCCTTGAGTGCAGGGACTGAACTTATTTCTGCCCATCTGAGAGATTTAGAAATTCGACTTTTTTTTTTTTTTTTTTTTTTCCTCCATATGCAAACTAAACCACAGTTCTGTTTTCATTTAAAAATCCTTTCTCTGCTAGAACAGATAGTGATACTAGGGAACTAGATAAACAATACTAATTAGGAATTGCTAGTAGTCTGCCCATAAATCATGCTATGGGGAATTATAAATAAAATTTGTAGGAGCTCAGGTCTCTTCTGATGGAAAAATGTTCCCAGTTGCTTTACTTATGTCAAGCACTGAAGACTTGTGACCCAGAGCTATTCATTCACCTAAAAGTTGATACATGCAAGTTGAAGCTCTGAAAGACAAACATGTGATGTTGATATAAATTCATACAACAGGTTCTGTGGAACACACAAAAAATACTTAGCCAATTAGAGAGGAATAGCAGTTATCTTCTTGATTTGATGTCTTGTTTCTGATCAGAATGTAGTTGCATAAAAAAAATATAGTAAATAGGCATGTAGTAAGGTTGGGCAGTGGGATTTGTCCATAAGAAGGGTACTTGTCATGGAAAGATGCTTCTGCAACCGCTGCTTAAGATTAATGGTTGGAAGTTTGCTGTGGCAGAATGAGCTGTGCAAAGGGCCAAACGGGTGTTTCCCCCTCACTCTTTCCTGAGTGTCCAGAGCTTTACATACCTGTGTGCTGCAGCACAGCACACAAATTATGCATAGTCCTTTTGAATAATGTCCCATGTACTTTGGTGAAAGTGAAGGCAGGTGTCCAGCCAGGATGACCAACTCATTGACTGCCCCTTTTGCAAATCCTGCTCTACTCTGTCTTTATTTCATGACAGGGAAAAAAAGAGACTCATTAAGTATATAATAAAGTACATAATAAAGATGCACTATGTACTCACTCACAGCAAGTCATAACCAACATATGTGTCATTTATGAACACAGATGCCCATAAGTGAACACATTGTTATCAAGAATTTAAATATTGAATTTTCACGGAAACACTCGCCTGATTAATGATAGAAATTTGAAACAAAAGGCTCTGAACTGCTCTTGCTTTTTCATGTTGATCTTTTCAAGATAACGATAAAAACTTTTAGACTTAGCATGCTGTAATTACAGCAGTAAGTAACCATTGAGTATCAAGGCCGGAAACAGTGTTGTGCCTGAATTCAGTAGAGGGTAGCCAGACAAAAAAATAAAGTGGTATTTTGAGGCAAATGGGATGAATCATACTTTGTTGTTAAATATAATTGTCTTTGGATGAATTGAACTCTCCAGGTATTTTTATTTAGAGAGAGTTGTGCTCTTAAAATCTGGAAGCACGAATATATGCAGCATACTTCAGATGTGTGACATGAGTATCTTCCTTTGTATAAAGCTTCCAAGTTTCCTGCATAGTTGGTAAGGCAAAGCCAAAGGCATTGAGTAGCTTCTGAAATCAGGGAATGGAGGAGTTTCATGGAAGACTAGTAGACATATGCAGTGAAACAAATAGGCCCCCTGCAATGCAGAAAGAAGCAATTAGTGACTTGCTGAGCCACTTGGATTCTCATAAGTCTATGGGACCAGATGGGATTGTGCTGGTTTAAAGGTCAACGTGTGGGCAGAAACTACACCAATATAAGAAAGATTACAAATCAGAGTTACAATTTACTAAAAAGGTTACAATGATAAAAGAAAACTAGTTTTAACCCATAAGGACAAGAACAGCGTAGTGCTCGTTAGCTCCTGTGCTGAGCACAGGAGGGTCCCCCTGTGTGCGAAGTGGAAGGGTAGGAAACCTGTTGGTCAGGATGATGGTTGCAGTTCTGTCGAAACAATGATGGCATTCTCCTCAAGAGTGGGTCACAGTCCTGTTGAAGTTCTGTTCCTCCTTTGAGTCTGATGAGTCATACCAGAAGTCCCAAACCCCAAAGATTATACATGCTCAAGTTGAGGTGGGAATGTCCAGTACCTTCTCCAGGGCAGGGAGTTTCACAATGGGTGGTTTAACTCTGTGAGTCATGGGATACTTTTGGACTCTTTGATGACCTAGGTCATTGTAACTGCCTATTATGCCAGTGCAGCTGGGTCCATTAGCAGTGAGGACCACTCCAGCTGTGAAATGTGAAGGTGTTATTGACTCCCAAAGTGGAGTTATCACAATTGAGTTATTGACGTGAAAAGAATTACTCTCCTGCCTCAAAAAGATTGTCTCTTTCCTTATCTATTGAAGCCTGAGGTTTCAGGTGTGCCCTGGTCAGCTGCCTACAAATGATTAATTATTAACAGTCCATCAGAAATGTCACAGAGGGTGTAGAATATACAGTTTTGGTTGTACCCACATGGTGATAAACTGGTCCCAGCCCCTGTAACTATGACAAGGATCCATCCTAGGGTGATGAGGGAGCTGGCAGAGAAGCTCACCAAGCCACTCTCCATCATTTATTATCAGTTCTGGCTCACTGGAGAGATCCCAGATGATTGAAATTTAGCCAGTGTGACTCCCATCCACAAGATGGGCCAGAAGGAAGAACTGGGAAACTACAGACTTTTCAGCCTGACCTCAGTGCCTGACAGGGTTATGGAGCAGATCATGTTGAGTGCAATCACATGGAACCTACAGGATGGCTAAGGGATCAGACCCAGCCAGCATGGATTTCGGAGGGGCAGGTCCTGCCTAACCAACTTGATCTCATTTTATGACCAGGTAACCCACCCGGTGAATGAGAGGGAGTCTACCTGGACTTCCTAACTTCATCTCCCATAGCATACTCCTGGAAAAACTGGTAGCCCATGGCTTAGACAGATGCAGCCTTCACTGGGTTAAGAACTGGCTGATGGCTGATGGTGGTGAACGGTGCCACATCCAGTTGGCAGCTGGTTGCTAGTGGTGTCCCCCAGGGATCAATTTTGGGCCCAGTCCTGTTTAATATCTCTATTGATGATCTAGATGAGGGGATAGAGTGCACTATTTGCAAATTTGCAGATATCACCAGGTTGGGGGGGTGGGGTGTTTCGGGGAGTGTTGATCTGCTGGAGGTTTGGAGGGCTCTGCAGAGGGACCTGGACAGGCTGGATAGATGGGCAGAATCCTACAGCATGACGCTCAACAAGACCAAGTGCTGGGTCCTGCACTTTAGCCACACAAACCCACTGCAATGCCTCAGGCTGGGGACAGAGTGGCTGGAGAGCGACCAGGCAGAAAGGGACCTGGGAGTTCTGATTGACAGCAGGTTGGACATGAGCCAGCAGTGTGCCCAGGTGGACAAGAAGGCCAGTGGTATCCTGGCCTGTATCAGGCATAGTGTGGCCAGCAGGACCAGAGAAGTGATTCCTCCTCTATACTTGGCACTGGCTACGCTGTGTCTTGAGTACTGTGTCTAGTTTTGAGTCCTTCAATTTAGGAAGGATGTTGAGGTGCTGGAGTGTGTCCAAAGAAGGGCAATGAGGATGGTGAAGGGACTGGAACACAAGTCATATGAGAAGAGGCTGAGAGAGCTGGGGCTATTTAGCCTGGAGAAGAGGAGGCTCAGGGAAAACTTGAAAGTTCTCTACAACTCCTGAGAGGAGGTTGTAGCAAGGTGGGAATTGGTTTCTTCTCCCAGGCAAACAGCAGTTGGACGAGAGGTCTTAAGCTGTGCCAGGGGAGGTTTAGGTCAGACATCAGGAAGAAGTTCTTTACAGAGAGAGTGATTGGGCATTAGAATGGGCTGCCTAGGAAGGTACTGGAGTCACTGTCCCTGGGGGTATTCAAGAAGAGACTGGATGTGGCACTGAGTGCTGTGGTCTAGTTGACAGGGTGGTATTAGGTCAAATATTGGACTTGATGATCTTAGAGGTCTTTTGCATATTAACTGATTCTGTGCCCACTAATCTTTGATGCTACAACTCAGAATATCCTTGCTCATAGATGTTTTTTATATACAATGCTAGAAATAGAATATAATGATAAAGACATTAGTTTGCTTTCATGATATATGCACCTCAGATGCAGACATATTGTTGTGGGTTGAAAACAAAGGTTATGGGAGCTAAACCATTTCTTTTCCCTTACCCGCCCCCCCAATATTGTCTTTCCCCTCTGTTCTTAGGGGCAGGGAAAGGGCTCTTTTTAGGGCTTTTTTGGAGTTTTTTTTTTTTTAAAGGTTTTTTTGGGAGGCGGGGTGGGGGGTATCGGGGCTGTGTTAAACTGCCTTTCCTGTGTGTTTGAGGCAGGTTGCCATGGCAAAGTCAGTGGGTATGGGTGGGGACAGGGACGGTGCCCGGCACAGCTGCGTCCCCCCCCACCCCCAGCGCTGTGGGGATGCCTGCAGGTGGTGAGCTGGTGCGAGTGTGGCCTCTCCCGGGTGGGTGAGGACGGATGCCGCGGCCCCGTGCCGCTTGCCCGTGGGGGTGCGGTGCCTCCCCTGTTGATTTTTGCAGGCATGGCTCCGTGGCCATGGACGCTGGGGGCTGCTGATGCTGCCAGGTGCCACCAGCCCCCGGCCTGGGCCTGGCTTGGCGCTCTGTGCATGCACAGTGGGTCTCCTGTGCGCATAGAGTGGAGAGGGCTATTGGTGGACCTCACGCAGCCAAGGAGCCGCTGTGGCGAGCAGCTGGGTTGGTGCAGGTCGGGGCGGCCCAGTGACAGTGCCAGGACCTCCCGGGATGCCGGGTGGGGCCACGGGGGACCCGCATCTCCCGGCCCGGGGTCGACCATGTGGTTGAGCTGCCATTTTAGCTCGTAGCAGAACCTCCCACTAGGGGTGGTTCCCAGGCGCTGA
This sequence comes from Neodrepanis coruscans, assembly GCA_013400695.1. Lineage (NCBI taxonomy): Eukaryota > Metazoa > Chordata > Aves > Passeriformes > Philepittidae > Neodrepanis > Neodrepanis coruscans. Next base: position 13,292 of record VYZS01006531.1, on the reverse strand, counting down.
CAATCCAATCAGAGGGACAGTTCGCGCCTGGAGGGCACCCGCGCCTGCACAAAATAAAAGGGTGAGAGCGGCGGCCATCTTCCTCTTTTCTGGACGGAGCTGGTTGGGAGAACAACTCTGCTCACCTCAGCGATGAGTTTTGCAGCAGCGTGGGCCGATCCGCAACTCCAGCAACAGCGGCACGGACTGAGGACCACATCTTTCCATCAGCGGAGGTATTTCCTTATCCGGGAAGGGGAGGGTAGGGGCAGGGATCCTTTAATTTTTACGGTGTCTTTCAGGTCTCCGGTAAAGACCCAGCGCTACCCTAACGCTTCCCTGCATCAGCCACTGGCCCCGGAATAGCTTAATTTGTCTGTTTTTGTGTTTTATTGTCGGTTTTCTGTGTGTGTAAAATAAACCATGTTATTTGGTTGGGTTTTTTTGGGGGGGTGTGTTGCTTCTATTGGATCTCTCTTGTCAGTACCACACCTTCCTAGTGGTAAAACCATCACACATATTCAATTTTTTTTTTAAAGGATTCAACAAAATGAAGCTTTTAGAATGTTTTCTAGACCTTTATAGGTATTCTTTTGGATATATATAATTTTCTTAAATCCATATTTTTTTTTCTAACAAGCCACAACACATCAGTATGAGACCTACATTCAATAATATTTTCTCCCTTGTGAAATTTTTAGCACAAAATTTCTGCATCACAGAAGACTTTTTTTTATGTTTGAAGTGTCAAATCATTTTGTCAGTAGCATATGAACTTTTCAGCCGGCACATTTCCCATGGACACAGTGTAAGGGATGTGCTGTATCTCTTTCTGCACTGTTATACCTATATAGAAGCTATAGATTTCCTTATGGTAAGAGTCTTAAGAAAAGCTTCAGGAACATTTTCTTTGTTTTGCTTCATCCAAAAAAACCTGAAATTATCTTTCTTTTTCTCTTAAGAGCTTACTACTTGGTGTGTGGTTGTGAATAACGGCAATGGAGAGAGCTAGGAAGGGAAAACTTTAGGGTGCAGGTTACTAAGAGAAAATGCGGTTGGAGCTTTTCTTGCTGTTACTGCCTCAAGCTGCTGTCACAGCTGAGGCAGGGAGCTCTGATGGATCTACTGGAGGCGGTTGGAGGCAGTGCTTGTGAATTAATTACTCTTTCTTTACTTTCCCTTGGGCCTGGCTTGCAGTGCAGTTTTTGCTAGCGACATGTGTGGATAGTCCAAGAATAAATGATATGTCAGTAGAAAGGATTGCTGACACTTTGTACAGTCAGTGGATAGAGACACTTTATAAAATCAGTGGATAGATTCCTGGAGACTTTCTCATCCACTCTGTTACATCATGAAAAATCTTTTTAAAGGCACATATAAATAGCAGTTCTAGTGAAGATGCTTTGTCCTCTCCTTTTAACACTCTCCATATGCACACGATACTCTTTCCATCTGAGAGTTAGTGTAGCTTTCTTTGGCTGAAACTGTTAAAAGACTACATGAATATTTTTCTCCTTTGTGAAACTATCCCCTTTGGAGCTCTGAGCACCCATTAAGATTTCATTTTAGTTATTATAGCAGTCATCTATGTAGGGTAGCTGAAGCATAAAATTTAAATATACATGCATAAAGGCCAAGAAAGTCTTTAAATTACTCAGATTGCATGGGAAGGTATTGAGAGCTACTTTTAAGTAGACTTAGACATATAAGGATTGCCTGCTGTGATGACTGCATTTTAAATGCACAATAGAGGAGACTCCAGACCTATGACTGGGGGGCCTGAGTCCCTTTACAAAGCAAAAAAACCCCCAAACCTAACCAAACAAACAAAAAAGAGAACAATTTAAAAATACGGTGTCATGAGAGTCCTGAAGCTGCTTAGATGTTTTTCTGAGGTGTTTCGGATCTATACCTTTAGACTCTCTACCTCTTTAAAGCTGAGGTCTGGATTTTTTAAAGGAGGTGTTTGTGAGGTTCTTTCTAAAGATCTAAGCAAAAGAAACTCTTGCCACTTATTCCACTTGTCATGTTTTAAAACAAAAAGGATTGCCCTCCCCATTCCTAGCTCCCCCTTTCCAGGTGTTGCAGTGAAAAAAGTGGCTTTACAGCAACAGAAATTGACTGCAGGGCTTGCAGGTCTTGACAGTCCAATTAAACTGCTCTCTACAGTGTGGCAAGTATTTCAATTCAGCTGAAATCCCCTTATAAAGCACCTTTTAGAGGTAGGTGTCTTGTATTCCCTTTCTGTCAGACGGAGGAGAGTTCATGTCTCGTAAGGTCAGAGTAAACTAGGTAGGATTGTCACTATTTGGTGCGCCTCAGTGGTGGCAGTTCTGAGTTTCAAAACACGGTGGAGACTCCCACAGGGTCATAGGTAATTTTGCTCATTTGTTAAGCTCTCTCATGATATCCTACATCCTGATTCCCACAATGGAAGAATGCCTGTATCCTATTTTTTTGTGTGTTCCTTTTCTTTATTAAGTTTAATAATGAACTTAGCTTTAATTGTGCCAGCTCTCCTATTACAGAGTTATCTCATAAATTTGTAGACCCATCTGGAACCTGCAGAGGCTCATTTTGGTTAAGAAACCATGCAATCGTTTGTAGTAAGCAAATGCACAGACCTTCCCCGCACGGCATAATGAGTCACAAAGAATCATGGAGAGTGCTAAGGGAATCTTGAATATCCTTAATCTTTAATCCAATCATTGTGAATATGATACCATTTTTCTACCTTATAATAGTTCATATTTTCCCACCTTATAATAGTTCATATTTTTCCGACTGTTTATTCCTGTCGGATAACTGTAACTTCAGCAATAGGCTCTAAAAGGTCAAGTTAATAGCCACTTAACCAAGGGTTTGGTGTTCATGCAGTGTCCATGAGCTGTCTCTTCCAATCCTATTCTGATCATGTTGTGTTTCTGTGATCCCCAGATTTGGCCATTCCTTTTCCTTGCTCCTTGGTGAAGGTTTTTATCTTTTTGTGGTCCTCCCTGTTTCCAGTCTTCCATCTGTCACACGCAGTGTGTGATGGCTTAGGTATTTCTTAGTTACTTTATGTATTCCACAGTCATTCACTTGGGAAGCTTGCTGTAAGGTTGCTAAATGATCAGTGTTAGTCACTTAGTGGCTTTGGCTGTTAGGTACTACTCCTTGGATATTTCTTTTCATCACCACTCTACCGCTTCCAGTTAAACCTATACAATTAACTTCCTGTGTATCTAGAAGTGGTATAGCTATACAATAGAGAAAATATCTATATGCCTGCAGTGACAGTCTATTTAATATATATACTAAGAGAACAATGCAATGATAACAAAGCATATAATACACTTGAAATTATAGGAGAGAAATTAGTGTAATGAGAATCAGAAACTTTTCCATACTACAAATGACAAATTGCAAAAGTAATAAAAATGGAAATGTCTTAAGAGATTTTTTTTGGCTTTGGATGTGAAAATAAGATTCTGATGTGCAGAAGCAGGCTTGAGTGAATCAAAGGTCATAAAAATCAGAAAGAAGTATGGGAAGTATTCTTTCTAATTAAGCTGTAGTTACCAACAGCTTCCTGTTTTCCCTGTTAATTTGGCTTTGTAAATTATATATTAGAGGATGTACCTGGATTCTGCCGCGTTTTGAAAAGTGATAAACTGATATTGATATGAGATTTTTAGAGACAATGTTATTAAAAAACAGTAGTTGAACTTGGAAAATTAGGCTTCCGAAGATGCTCAAGCTCAGATTTAATTTTTGCATGTGTGTCTCAGAAAAATAGGTCCACAGTAGGTAAAGCTAAAATGAAAACACAGATGTGCCTATGGGTGAGATAAGAACCTGTTTGAACCATGTTCTGCTACTAACCTGCAACAGGCAGCATTGAGCCACTGAGAACTGAAAAAAAACCCTGTAGCTTATGCTAAGAATTCCTTGGAAACCTGTTTTAAAGAATAGATATTTATAAGCATTTTTTGCGTGGAAGTGAATGGCACTTCTGCTCCTGAATATACAAAATATTGAGACATTAGGTACTGGTAAATGCAGAAGTAAAGCTTAGATATCTGATACCTGCAAAACTGTTAATTGTTAGACATATTCCAAGGCAATGGCCATTACTCTTGAAAAGAGAAAACAATATGATGAGCTCTTTATATTTTCTCATGAGGTTTAGCATGTGCTGTATTTCTATTTTCTTATGGATATCCAGTGACTTAATTTGGAGGAGTAAAAAAGATGAATATGCTCTGTCTCTATATTGTTTGCATGAAGTCCTACTGAATCTACTTAGATGAACTGCACAGTGTCTAGCTCAGAAGAGAGCACATCTCCCATGAAAATTAAATCCAAACTAATAGACACCATCTGAAACTTCTGCTTGATTCACTTCCATAATTTCAAACAATGAGAAACAAAGGGATTTTGATGGTAGAGCCAAAAATTACACAGCAGCAGTAGTGTTTTATAAAGGTATGGCATTGATACTAGTAGAAAAGTGTTTTAAGGAACACATCTTCACAGATGTAAAAAGAAAAATAAAAACCAAACAAAAAAAAACAAACCAAAAGAAAATATCACTATTGAAATAATAGAGGGAGTTAATTAGAATTCAAGATTAATTTTCTGTATGCTTTTATATGAACAAAATTTATCTAACTGTTAATATAAAGCAAGAGAGGGAAAGGACATATCAATGTGATAAATCTGATTTTCTAATTAGTCTAACTGTTGAGAAATATATTTCTGTGCTATATACTTGACTGCTATTACTATCACAGAATAATGATGCTTCAACCTCTGAAGAATAGTTTTTTCTTATTTAAAAAACAGCATGTCTTTTTGGAAAAAAACTCAAATAAGAAATTAAGCATGAAGAAACCTGAGTAAACTAGGAAATAAAAGTACTGATATGAACTTTTCCACCACAGAAGAATTTCCTGTGTGGAAGTTGTTTCACATATGGTCCTGCAACTCTCTTCCTTTTTTTTTTTTTGTCTAAAATTTCTTGTTTCATGGCAGTGAAGAGATAAACCTGGAAGCATATGTATTAATGGGGAATTCACAGCAGCAGCAATAGCTATTGATTCTGAAGTTATATCTAATACTAGTATTTATCCTTATTTACAGGCCAGTAATTCCTACTGGTCCAAATTGGCTATATCACGGAGATGGACTTGAAATATGGAGGTGGCTTAGAGCATCTCTTTCGAGGTCTCTGTCAAGAACTCATAGCACTTTAAAAATTTGCTTTGACACTGTCCTGCCCTTGTTATCCTGTAAATACCTGAAAGACTATGTGCTAGCTGCTGGTTAGCAGCCAGAAAAAGATCCTATGAAACAGCAGGCAAAAAGCTTGCTGTTACGGGAAGGAAAAGAAGGAAAGAGAGACCCTACAGGGTCTCTCCTTTCAGGAAAGCTGCCACAACCCATCCCCTCTTCTCTCTCTCTCCCCTCACTTTCTCACTCCTCAACACCACGTTTTGTTGCAAAACTTTTGGGAGGTCTTGCGCAACAGGATCCAGGAGAGCAGAGATGCCGCAAACACATGTGAGAGTTCTGAAACCATAAAAGCATGCACCGAGCCGCAGGTGGACTGTCCCACTCCTGGAGCCATGCTGGCCACATGGCCAAGCTGGAATGTGTGGTCCTAGCCCCTGTGCCCTGCTTGCTACATGGCTGGGGAAGCAGGGAACAGCTTTCAGAGTGGAGACCCCTTCAAGGTGTCCCCTCTGAGGACATGAGCCACAACCCTCTGCATGGCTGCAAAAGGACTCTTTTCAGCTAAAATATGCTCCAAACTCCACTGTTTATCCGTACTGTCCAATGGAGCCTGGAGTCAGAACAGAGCGTATATGAGCCCACATGGCAACCCTATGATGTGTTCCAGTTGCATTCCAGTGAACCCACACAGTCATCCAATCCAGGGCCAACACTAAAACATGTGGTGATAAAACTTTCCTATGCTTTTTAAAGCAACTTCAGCTTTTTTCCAACTTTTCTCTCCCTTTGTCTCTCTATGCTTTAGGCCTACAGCTAAATAAATAAATTCTTTTATAGTTTTGAAACTTAACATCTGGTCTCATTTATCTTAACTTTGCTTATGGGAACCAAATACAAACCTTAGTTACAGATTGGGGATTAATCCAGTTTGTAACAGTGTCTATGGCTTGTCCTCAGCTTTTGGTGATTGGTAATGACAGCCTCATAATCTGCAAATGTTTGTGGCAGGTTGCAGTGGTCAGGAGATAGGAAGTGAGAGGGAAGTGGGGTTTTGGCCAGTTTCATTTACGTTAATCACTGTGCATATACACAGACAGGTTTATATATAGTTGTGAGAAACAGAAGCTCACCATGAAATGCAAATTGTTTTATTGGGACAAATTCAGGAAACAAAGGATTTATTTCAGCTCTGGGAGCATGGTATCCAATACCAGAGGCTCAAGGTGTCCTCAGCCGGGCAGGACTTTTATAACAAAATTGTCACACAGTATGTTACATATTCATTGGAACAGGAGGGGTTATTACAATTAACTTTCAGGTAGGAGAGAAATCATTTACATGGGTACATCCCCTTTTTCCTCCCCTCTGGTTAATTTGAGTAAGAGTATGCTGCTTCTTTTTCGTGGTCTTTAGAAGAAGTAAAAGGATCATCATCTTCATGAACTTTTCAACTTAAACTGAAAACTGGTTCAAACTGGTGTTTGCAGCTTAGTGCTGACCTTATCTCCTCGGTTGACCAATTATAAGAATCTTAACCCCAATTTATGACTTACCAAGGAAATTTCTGAGATTCTTGCAGAGGGTATCTCTTAACTCTTGTGCATCTGAGGGAATTAACTTTAACTCCCCTAAACGCTTACAAAATAAAAAGTAAGACTATGCATTTAGCAAAAGAAGTTTGTTAAGCTTAACTGCACATTCTAAAACAAAAAATCATTCGTAATTACACTACTAATACATTTGAATACTATAATATAAATTCTACTTATTAGCAAAAGCAAATAAAGCATCTATAAATAAAGCATTTATTATAAATAAACATCTCACATAGTGAAACAGCAATTCAAATGAAAGCAGAGAAGCAGTAGGAGAAGTTGTTGGTTATCTAAGCATAAAAGTCTGTAGTTTGCTTCTTCTAGTTGCAGTAGAGCTATTAAAGTCCTACAGAACTCACACTCATATAAATTTGTCTTCATGGTTTCATTTGCATTTCCAAATATGTAGTGTGATGCTGTTGTGCTGTATCCATTCACTGTGGTATCCAGTTTTTGGACTGTTTGCCTAGTTTTTGTTTTTATTATTTGACTTCACAATGAACACTACCCAGTATTATTACCCGTGTCATGTTTTTGCTAGATCATGGTCACTGTCTCTTATTTTTTAGCTTGAAGAGCTCTTTTGTACACTGGAAGAAAGTGGCTGTTATGTCTCACACAGAAACAATTTGGAAATCAGCTGTGAAAAGATATTTAGTGAGATAAATTCATAATGCAGGAAGGACATGAGGATGAATGGAAAGCTTGATGAAAAATAGAAAGCCGACATGCTGAGGAAAATGTGCTATGGCAATTACACATGATGTGCAGTGTAAAAATAAGCAAATAATTTGCGATGAATAATCTGGTTTACCAATGTGGCTGTTTATCACTCTGAGGAATATTTGCAAGCAGGCAAGCAGTGTCCTCAAATCTTAGCTGCAGAGGATTAAGGCTTCAGAGGGAAAAAATTAATCAAGTTCTGCATTCATTGATTAAACAATGAAAAGTACGTTTCTGTGGGCTTCCTTAATGAGAGCAACACATACTGCTATTGGGCTTGTTTTAATTTAGCTTTCAGTAAGGAGACACTGAGGAAAATATGGGAAAATAACATCTGAAATCAGTGTTTATTAAAAAGGAACAAAACCCAGACACACTGTGAAGAATTTCTAGGTTCTAGAGTTTTAACTTTGTATGTTAAAATAAAAAGGTAAAATACATTGTGAGAGATAGAACAAAGAACTGTTTTGTTTTATCTCTAACTCTGCTAATTAGCAGAGGTGTTAGCAGCAATATAAATAATTATGTCTTTCAAAAGTAATTGTATTCAAAAAGAGTTTATAATAAATAATTAACTTAGAAAATTAATGATTGTATTACATTTAAAGGAATAATTAAATCTGAAATCTTACATGTCCTATGAAAACTTCTACAAGAAAAGATTATGTCTTTGGTGCCAATAGGCACAGTGAGTTTTATCATGCATCTATTCCAGTTCATTTGTAATTTGTAGTTTTCTTCCTAAAAAAAAAATAAAAATCTGAAGAAGTAAATTTCCTGTAAGAAAGGGGTAAGATTACATGGGATATACAGGAGATTTCCTGCAGCTTGATCTCTCCAACCTGATGGTGTAAGTCATTCACTCTACTTAGTAGGGAATTCATGATAAAATAAAATATCTGTATCTACAGAACCTACCATGAGCTCTCAAAGGGAAACGCAAATCATCCTGCTGTCAAATACCCTGTGTCTTAATCAGACAAAATCTGATGGGCCCTGGAGAGAGAGAGAGTCTTCCACTCTTGGTCCTGCCCCCATCCAGTCATCAGGCTGCAGGAGATCTGGATGCTCCACTCTCTGCAGTGAGCAATGGCCAAGCAGTTCTGCAGGTTTTTATCTAAGAATAGGCTGAACCATTTGCCTGTTTCTGTTGACCAGAGCCTGGATGGTCAGTATTTTTCATGATGGAGACCTATGGGGAAACATTTCAATTGTCTTCTTCCAGTGAATTGAGACAATCCTAGACACTGGCTTTAAAACTGGCTTTTTGTTTTAGATTGATCCATGGTAGCATTTGTTGATTTTAATGGGCAAAGAAAGATAATCCCTTCAAAGGGTGACAGAAAATGATGGCAATAAACTTCAAAACACTTCCCAACTAAAATTATGAACATTCAAATAAAACATTCCTGGAGAACATAGTCAATATTAGCATATTGACAGATCATAAAGTCAAAAGATGAAAAATCAGTGAATCTACTCATAAAATAAGTGCTAGTGTAAGGCTTTACTTTATTAAGACAGAAAAGAGAGCTTTGATCTATAAGATATTTAGGTACCCCATGTCAGATAGATTAATGATAAATATAAACACAAAGTTGTCTTAGACTACTTGAAGTACTGAGGTGTTTGTGAGCTTTTGGTTTCCCCTGAATACATCCAAGTCCCAAGAATATTACTCTCCCTGATAGAGAAATAAATGAAATGTCCCTTCTTATTCTGTCTTTATATCTTTATTATATGATAGAGTTATAAAATTTAAAATCCTGTTTTACTGTGTAAGTTATGGGGTTGAACAACATGTGTTTGTGAAGTACTCTGTTCATTATTTGGCAAACACCTATAGGAAAACCATGAAGAACTGCAGGAAAGTAATAGTTCAAGCTAAGAGAGGCAAATAGAATGGAAAAGGCCTCATATGATTATATGATTAATAGAATCTTTTAAAAATTGGTGTGTTGTAGGTAAACAGGCTACATATTAAGTGGAGCTTAGGGAAACTACAGTTTCTTCTTGAGTAATGCCTACCATGTATATCTCTTATTAAGCATTCATGGGACACAAGTCATCTAAAGCAGAAAATGCCTATTGAAGTTTTCCCTGTGGCTTAAACTGACACAGTAATAGGTGTTCCTCTCTCATTTCTGTATTGTTGTCATAATAAGCTCTTCATATAATTGAATTAAGGAGAAACCAAAGATATGCACGACTTTCTTGTTCAAGTTCTATCTGGAGTAAGTATGGTGCATTCAACTTGGACCCCTAACAGGAGTATCAATACTAAAAAGATACTACATCATAAGGTTGTGATTCTTTCATTGTTCACGTTTCCTACTGGTATCAATAACACTGGATCAAGCCCCAAAGACTCTATAAATCGGATAAAAAAAAAATTGAAACTTTTTTGTAACATAGTATCTCTCACTGGTTTTGAAGGATATAAAGAATTTTTTTGACCAGTTAATCAACGCTTCACCCTTTAGTTCACAACTCTATAAAAGTAGTCATGCCAGTAGTATTGCTGCTGTTTAAGCAAGATCCAACCCCAAATATAAGACACATCAAATCACAGCTAGAACATGGAAATCTTCAAATGGCTTTGTTTGTAACAATATGGTTGTTAAAAATGAGTGGTGATCCCTACAAGCACTTACTTTGGCCACAATGCTTGTGCAAAAAAGATTTAGAACAAGGTCAACCTAATTTCATGAGATACTATACAAAAAGTCTACTCTTTCAGCTTCGTGGCTTGTATATAATTTCTATAGAGTTTGGCTTCTACAATAAATAAGATAAGCAAGCTTTTGGTGAATAAATGTATTTAGGAGACTGACAAAGACAGATGAAGGAACTTGTTCCAGGGACAGGGGATGCGACTAACTTGTTCTTTATTAAAATTAAAAATGGAAATTCCACAAACTGAGGGAGCTGGGAGGGATATCCTTTTTATTTTAATGTACGTCTTGATACTAAAACAACTCTAGACAGTCTGTAAATTTCAGTACAGATGGTCTAAATAATCAATGCAGAATTGAACTGCAGATGAAATTCTGTAGAGCAAAAGCTTGCTAATTACATATAGCTCGGTTGTTCTTGGCACAGCCTTGTTTTCCAAGGATGTCAGTTTGACCTCTGTTTGAACTAATTTTCTTGATCTGGCTTTAAAATAAAGATTTGAGTTTTTAGCAGTTTTCCAAAATAGAGAATTCTACACTGTTGTGATTAAACTTAGAATGGACTAAAAGTTTTAGATATAAATTTACTTTAGCAGGAAGTTCTGAGATGACCTTCAATAACACTTCTGCCAAGAAGCTCTCTGGGAGCTGCTGTTTGTCACAGCACACTGTGACAAACTAAACATAAGGAGAAAATAACTGTCAGCTCTAACTATGTAACTGTAAGCCATATTCAGCACATGTCCTGGATTAAAGGATTTAAAGTTTTAAATAATATGAGACAAAACAAATTAAAGGTGGTGACAACTTTATTTTGTAAAATATATATGTAAAAATATGTACATATATATATATATATATATATATATATATCTATATCAAGATATCATAGGGATGTATGTATGACATTAAATTGAAAGAAAAACCAGGAAACAAAATTACGGAACAACTAAGAAACAAAACACAACTCAAAACAAAACTCCTCTTTCCCAAATGTCCTGGGATGCAGTGATGTCTGCGATGCTGCAGGGGGAGCTTGCACACCCTTTGGAGGCAGTGGAGGTGCAGTTATTCACTCCCAACTGCTAGGAGGTGCTGCAGGAGCGAGCAGGGGACCATCACTCATGGAAAGTTGGCAAGAAGCCATGTACGAGCCCAGCAGTTGTTCCAAGCAGAAAAGGAAGAAAAACCAAGAGCTGGATAGTGATGCGTGCCTGCAGTCTCTCTTCCTGCAATCAAGAATCAAGTGACAAGGATGAAGAACTCCGCTGCCTGATTTCCTGTCACCGCTGATAACAGAAGGCCATCTGCACCTGAACACTGCCAAGTCCAAAAGAGGATGAGAGAACAGCATGCGCAGGTTTATATATCCTCTGTTGCTTCCGTTTTCCAATGCCATCACTTCCTGTGCTCAGAAAACCCCCCATTGACCCATTGACTCTCCCTGCCCCAGAAAAATCCTAAAAGCTCCCTGCAGCCACTGCAGCCCAACCAGTGTGCGGCCCTGGAAGAAGCTGCCCAGCCTGGTGCAGTGATGGTGGTAATCATGGCGGGGGGGCTCTGACTCCACCACGACTGAGGGCTGCTGAGGGAGTGCACATACAGCCCAGGCCGTGGCAGTCTCCAGGGTAGCCCAGCCCACATGCTGCTGCCACCACCTCATGCCCGCCATTTATTTCCATCCACCCCTGACACAGGGGCTATGGCAGACAAACACCATCCAGGCTCCGGCCACGCTGCCACCGCCACTCCACATTACCCACCATGCCGTGGAGGTGCGGAGTGTGGGAGGATGGGTGGCACCAGCCACGCTGCTGTGGTGGAGTGGGTAAATGCCAGACCATGACCACTGACACAGCCCTTCCACTGCCTCTTCCCTCACACCACTGGCAAAACAGGCTCCCACCTACAGCAGGGCATGGCCAGCCCCCTTGCAGGGTACCTGCAGGACTCCTCTCCGAGCGGCCCCCGCTGCACTCTCAGCCCAGGGCCAGAGTAAACAGTTCCATTTGGTGCTGTGGAGCCACTCAAGGAAAGCACGGGAATGGGACGGCGGGAAACTGGACAGAACAAGACGGGCAGGCCTGGCAGTAGCAGGTCTGGCAGCTGCCAGCAGCAGCCTGGGATCCATGGGCAGGCCTGTTCCTGAAAAGGAAAAAAAATTCTGCCCCAAGCAGAAAAACAAAACCTCACCCCATAACAGCACAATACTATCCACATCTGCATTGCTTTGTTTCATACTTGGGACAGCCATGTTAGCAGAAATTCTAAAGTTTTACTGCTAGAGTAATTTCTGTTACCCTGCAGCAATCAAAGTATATTCCGAGTGGTTAAATCTTGATTAACAGTCAAATGCATCTTTTTTTATCTGCCTTTCTTGCAAAAAGTAGAACAGCCCCATCCCACAGGTCCCAGTGCCAAATGTGTACACTTTATTGATTTATTTCCCTAATACTGTAAGCAAATGCTTGATGTATGAAATCTTGATTCCATGAAAGACTAAATATATCTAAGTTTTTGCTCTAGAATAGTCTTTATAACTTCCTCAAACCTGTTGCATGGGGCATAAAATAATAAATTCATCATTTCCTAACAAATTCATTTATGCCTTATTCATTCACCACTGAAACAATTAAAATTAAATTAAATTTTAAAGCAAAATTAAAGCTTTCATTTCTCTTAGTCTGATCCAAAACACTCACTGATCTCAGTGGTGCAGTGGTGAAACCCATGTATCCTGCTACAATAACAGTATGTTGCATAAATATGTTTTTTTCATCTTAAATACTTGTTTCATGTTCCAAGCTAGGTACAGACACCATATGATTAGTACCTCCCTCCTACTGCTTTTTTCATATTTTCTTCTACTTCCCAATGGTTTCTGTCAGCTTCAGGTTGTCATGATGAAACACTCCTCTACCCTTCTTTCTTTGCTAGGTAGAGTAATTTAGCTTTCCTTAAATTTATATATACTGTTATATTTTATCTTTTTATCTCTATCTATATTTATATAATGCCCTTTTAAGTCACAGAAACAGTTTACTTCTGTGGGTTTTTATGAGTATTATTAAATAATCAACAGAACATGCTTAGACCATGACAC
>VYZS01006530.1:18940-31896 GCA_013400695.1 Neodrepanis coruscans | reverse complement strand
CTCTTTGTTTAAGTAACTCTTGTTCCTTTGCAATGACCTTAAAAATGTCAGTAGGACAAAGAAGACCAAGATAGAACCCTAAAATTTTTTTTACTAATTCCCATATGTTTTGGTGGTTGGTTTGTTTAGTTGATTGGTTGGTTTTGGTTTGGTTTGGTGGTAGTGTTGCTATTTGTTGGGATTCCTTTTTAATTTTTTTTGAGTTTGTTTCTTTTTTTTCATCTGTACAGAGATTTATTTTAAAGTAAAATTTTATGTGAAACTAAATTCTCCTAAGTCTTGTTCAAATGATTTTGAAATTAGAAAGCCCTTATTTAGAGACTTTGACCAATTAAAATCAGTTGGTGCCTCTCAATTGATTTAAAGGAGTGATGTCCTGCAATTCTATTACCAAATTATCTGTGATACAACAAGCTTTCCGATAAAATCTAAACTTTCATAGAAATATAAAGATGCAAGCAAAAAATAACAAGCAATGTTATTTTTATTCTACTGCATATATTTCTGTCTCTTTTAATTGACCATACAAAGTTATAGAAGTATCATTGCGTATAATAAATATACTTTACTGAAAAGAAAATAAAATCACTATTGAAAATCAGTAATCTTTAAAAAGAAGTTCACAAACTTTCATGACCATTTCATGGCTGGTAGTAAAACATAGGTGGTGCAACCAAGTAAACACATTCCTAGCAAATCCTGTTAACAGCAAAAAGTGTTCTCAATTACATTTAAGTAAAACAGGTATAAGGACAAACAAAAGTCTAAGTAACCTAAGACAAACAGAAGTTGCCTAAGTAACCAGGAGATACTCTTTACAGGGAAAGGACAACTCAAGGAATACTGCATGCCAAGCAGTTTTCTGGAAAGACATCCTTCTTACTCTTAGACCTAATACCATCTCTGCATGAAAAGCAGCTTCATTTATCTTCTGAATTGTAGTCTTCTACAAATTTTAAAGGTCATAAAATGATATCTTTAACTGGTTTGTTTTGTGAAATAAATGAGCATTATTGTCTGAGGAGTAGACTGAGCTCAGGAACTTGAAAGTATACACTATCCTTTTTTCTTCACATTTCAGTCATGGTTCCCCAAATTTCAACAAAATATAATAATTATAATTCCTACAGATAATATTTAAATATGTATAAGATAGATCTTTTATTTTAAGATATAACGTGCATATTTTAATACTTATTTCATATTCAACGTACACTTTCAAAACATATTTTATGTTCCGATACATGTAGTATATCTTCAACATATATCCTTATTTATGCATAAATTATTTATGTTCTTCATATTTATTTCCATATATCCTTACAATAAAAAAGAAATTATGTTCTTTTAATCATTTTAAATATATCTAAAACTAACTTCCTCTTCCCTGTTTTCTTATACTTTTGTTTGCATTGTATACCATGCTCCTGAAAAAGTTTTGCACTGTGTAAACTGAAGGAGTAAGAGATGAATAAGCACTATGTCAGCTTAAGAAGTTTAAGCTAAATGTGATTTTTCTGTTGGAAATATCTGGGAGATATTCATGCATATCCAAGCTTTGCAGATGAAAATATTCTTGTAAAGAACACTTTGCATCAGATCTCTGCACAACATTCTGCGCACTTTTCAGCAAACCCACCAAAATCTGAAGTTTCATTTTCCATGGTAGTGGAATCCCTTCCCTGCGGTGCCAATTTTCCAGTCATTTAAACACTTGTCTCCCTATAGCACCAGATGCAACTGACCAATAAGAAACAGTTGGTGTTCATTTTAAAAGTTGTATATTTCCATTTATCCTGCAATCAAGATGCTATTTCAAGTAACTGTTTTAAACTGGAAATATGTATGCCAAATGGACAAAGAAAATCACAGGGTTCAGAAACACCGAAAAGATTGAAAATCAATATTCCTCCTAAGCTTGAAAGAAGAAAATATATGCCTCATACATAGTTCAGATAACAATTTTTCCCTCTGTGTTACCATTTTTTTCTTATTTTATTGTAATGTCCTACACAAGGGTATATAACACCTGCAGCCATCATGAATTTGTCAACAACAAACTATGTCAAACCAATCTAATATCCTCCCATGACAAAGGAACAGCCTTGTGGCAAGAGACAAAAAAAGATGTATTGACTCTGGTGCAGTTTTTGATGCTGTCTCACATGACATTCTCTTAATGAAGTTCAGAAAACCTCATCTGGAGGAAGATGTCATAACATGTTTATAAAACCGTTTCCAAAAAGATAATAGCACCACTGTTTCACTAGCACAAAGAAAAGATGATTAAACTGAGAACTTGTATCCTCAGCAAGAGAATATTGTCAGGAAATAATGCATGATAACGTAGAAAATAGCATATTAATTAAATTTTCACATGTGCAAAACTGGAAGAGATTTCTAGGGTGTGGGAAGGATAAGAATTCAAAGGATTGGTAATGAACTGGGAAAAAGACTAGAAAAGCAGGGTGTAATTTATAACATACGTGAAAGAGCAAATATAAGTAGAAATTTCAAATCAATAGAAAAAGTATATGTTAAGTGGGTAATATAAGTGGGTAAAATAAAACAGTAGGGAATTAAAACATTAAAGTGCTTGTCATTGATACTAACATCCAGTGTCAGCCTTGCTAAATCTCAAAAAGTAGATCTAAGACACAAATATTTTAATTCCTGGTAAAGTAAAATGAAAAATACCATTAGCAATTATGCACTTGTACATTTCTAACACATTGGGGTTTGCATGTTTTCTAAGGAGTCCTCACCAAGATAGCATTTTTTCAAGGGGATGCAAAATTACTGCGACATAAGCTCACAAAATTACTGAGACATTACCTCACAAAATTAAATCATTGATGTTACTCAAACATGTTCAGAATGAAGATTAATTTATCAAAATACTTCAAGTTAGTTGTGCCAAAAATAATGCAGTCCTTTAAATCCTTTGTTAGTACAACCTTTGTTAGTACACTAATGGACGTGTCCACCAAATATCAGTCCTCTGGCTAAAAATTCACACCCTATATAATGGAACTTAGTTGATATATCATAGTGAAGTTGTTATAGAAAAGCGTTCTGATGAAAAATAAAGATTTATTTAAGGAGGAGAAAACAACCACAGAAAACAGATTTAGTCAAATAAACTCAAATTGGTTATGTAATATTTTCCTAGCTTGTTTGTAGCTTGTTTGTAGTCTTTACTCTACCAAAGCTTTAAGTGAAATATAATGTAAAGAGATATAATTTATGGGCATGTTAGCATTGAACATTATGGGATTTTGTATTTTATTTATCTATTTATTTGGTTTTCTAAAAGAGAAGGACAAAATGTTTGGTCCTACATTATACTATGGGCTTGCAGCCCAGAAAGCCAGTTTTATCCTGGGCTGCATCAAAAGAAGTGTGGGCAGCAAGTCGAGGAGGTAATTGTCTCACTGTCCTCCACTTCCACGAAATTCCAGCTGGAGTACTGTATTTGACTCTGGGGCACTCAAAGTAAAAAGGATGGGATCCTGCTGGAGTGAGTCCAGAGGAGGGACACAAGGCTGGTCAGAGACCTGGAGCACCTCTCCACTGAAATTAGGCTGATTGAGTTTGGGTTGTTCAACCTGGAGAAGAGACAACTCTGAGAAGAACTTCTAGCAGCCTTGTTAGGCTGCTTAAAGGGGCCTATAAGAAAGCTGGAGATCCTCGAGATTAAAAACCAAGAAAGTATTATTCTTTTCCTGCTGCTTTCAGGAGCTCAAATCCATAATTTGTTTTATGTTTCATTGTCTTAAGTATAGTGGAATATAGGTATACCTCGTAGTAAACTATGTATGTTTGACAGCCAGTCATTAAAACACAACTTATTGACTGGCTAGACTAATGTCATAAAGTCTGGAAAAGTGGCCCTTACTGTTTCTCCCATAACTATCACCAGCCTATATTTGAATCACCTAGTTTAATAATGTATCTAAAAGGGTTAGTTCATTTAATAAAACTAAAGTTATGAGAAATTCAATTGAGAAAAAAAGAGAAAAATAGAAAATAGAAATAATTTCTGAAGTGTTCTCTACTTTAAATTTATTTTGTGTCACTAGGGTTGAAGTATTTTGTAATATTTTTAACACAGGATCTTCACAAATATCATAGTGGGGAGAGGGGCAAGCATCAGCTTTTCTAATTTATCTTTGATTCACCTCAGAGACCAGCTGCTATTGAAAATATGAATATGTGAAACAGTTATTCATATCTGTGAGCTCAGAAATCCATTTCTGCAATGAGACACATACAATAGATTGCCTGAATTTAAATAAAAAGTAGATGAATGGATGGCACAGCATCATCTTCCAACCCTTGAGGCGGTCTTGGTCTGAATCATTATCTCAGCTTATTCTCCCTCTCTGTTTCTTGGGGTATCATGTTATTAATTTATGTATCTTTACTTGTTCTTACATTCACTCTTTCCATATATTTATGAAGCCAATCAATTCTTGGCAATTACTTTAGGATGCTCATGATCCCAGGATATCACCAACACTAAAGCCAGAATTCAATCAAGCATCAAATTTACAGTCTGGATCAGGCTAAGCAGATTAGGTGCCTGCTCCATAATAACAATGTAAAGGGTTGCCATGGACAAACAAAACAAAATGCAGTTCCTGCCAATGAATTTTCATTCAGATTCAGTGGTTCTCAAACAGTAAAAGCTGACTAAACAGTACATCTCTGTTTATATTCTGTAATGGGAATTTTAGGAAAGTATCCAAGATGTATTATATAGGCTAAAGTACATTTTGGCTTTATCTTCATAATCTAAGGTCAAACTGTACAATGCAATCAGGATGCAGTATAAGTTTAAAAGTGAATTCAGGAGAGATGTTTGAAGGATGTAAAATCTTATGAGAAGCTTTGATGCGCCCTAATTTGGCATCATCACAATAAAAGCATACAGTACATGCTGGATTTTTGGTAAAGACATGATAGTGTGATAGGAATAAAGGCTAGAAGGAAGTTGATATTAGTAAAGGATACAATGATGCAAGCCAATTTAGGGAAAGAATATTGCACATCAATAAAAGAACAGTTTTGTGAGCAAATACTTCCATGGACATTCTAGAATCATTTACCATCTGTGAAGCTATGCCTTTTGCTCACTCACTGCAGGGTGGGGCCAATGCTTCTGAACTGCTGGTCTGGATGATGTGGTGTTGCACAGAAACACGTGCATAGAGTATTTGTTATGATAATAACTGTATTGTATCTTTTACAAAAGGCAATGTTCGTGGTGAATCAAATCTCTGAAACAGTACTGTCGTTCACTGTCTGGTTGGTGATGGCAGTCGCCATTACATGCGTCAACACAAAGGAATCTCTGAGTCTGAGAAGACTTCATGAACTGCTGCTCTGGTGAGAGACCTCATAACCACTTAGCCCATTCCACCTATGACTACTCCAGTTTATGTGTGATCTGTTGTTGAAGAATGGCTTGAGGGCCATAGTCATGGCTCTTTAGAACAACTGTACAAGCAAACGCCTTGTTAGCATGACTAGGCCGTATGCCATGTTTAATGCAAAGTGCAAGTCATGCTCTATGAGGAAGTTAGCAAGGACAGGGTGTCCTTGACAGTTAAGAGTAGACAATAACAGGATATATGTGGTTGTAAAAATGAAGAAGTAAGCTCGGCTGGTAACCGCAAGTAGGAGGACCATGCAAATGTAACCTTTAGGCTTATAGCCAATGAGATGAGCTTTGAATGCATATTCATGTGTGTCGAGGATAAATTGAGGTGCGCATTGAGAATAAACGAAGCTTGCTTATCAATCATATTGGTTGTGCTTGTCTTCCTCGCCGCCGCAATCTGTTTCTGTTGACTAGCTTAAACTACCTGCAAACCACATCCTAACTTTTCCATATCCTAATTTTACCTGTCTTAAGTTCTGCGACAGACTGCCTTATTGTAGGAGTAGCCGATGTGTTTGTGCTAGAAGAAAAAGTTCTCTAAGTTAAATATCAGTGAGCCTAAAGAATAGCCTACGCCTCACGCTTCAAGAAACCTAGAATAATTTCTTTGTATTTTGAATTCCTCTGTATTTTGACAACCACAAATGATAAATATTATTTGATTTAAGACTTTTAAGACTAGTAGTATGCCAACCAATCACATAAACTGTAGAAGCGCACGATCGGGACCACTCATCCAATGATTTTGTGAGATTCATCGCGTGATCATACAAGAAACATATAAAAATCAGTGCACAATGTAATAAAGTATTCCTTGCTTGCAACGTGACTGGGGCCTGTGTCAGTCTGTGTCGTCGGTTGGGGATCGTGCCAACTGCAGCCATACCTTATATGTCCATTCCTGACTATTTACATATATTTTATCTATGCACAGTTTACTCAATTCTTCAGCAGCAACAACCTCCAGAAGTCCTTGTGACAGCCAGATTCTTCTCCCAGCATGCAAAGAACATCTTTTAATGAGTCTATCCAGAGCAGGGGTGCCTGGAGGGGATCTCTAAGTCAGACTGAAAATCCTACCTTGAGAACTCCTATAACACTAAATCAAACACTATTTTTGTGGAGATGGTTAGTTAACAACTTATCTCAAGTCCCTTTATTGTCTCAATTATTGGCTTATTGGCTAAATGTGTTAAGTATGCCTGCGAGGCTAATCCTGATGCCCGGCTATCCCATGATTGCAACCATGTAGAAAGCTTGAGTTCTGTGCTGTCATTAGAAATACGACTTAAATTCTGTAGAGGTTTTATTAAAAAGTGCATGGGAAAGGAGAGAAAAAGCTGTCATGAGAGTCTCTCTGACCTTTGCCTATTACCTACCGCATGCAGTGTTTCTCTTGCACGTTGTCCCCTTCTACCTCCCTATTCTGTCAACTACTCATTGTCCTCTATGCCTACATCACTTTACCTGAGCAATGCTATAACTCAGTTGAGCTCACCTGGCTAAATTCCCATCTAAAATTCCTTGTCATTCACACCCCATCAAATATCACCTCAAAGACCAGGAAGACATGACTGAGAACAATGTTATGCTACTCCACTGTGGACCACACAACCACTGGTGCCTAAACTACTGGTTTTATATTCAACAAATATAAAATTATATTGGGTTTTCTGTGGCCCAATTTTGGTAGCGGCAGTAAGGGGCTATAGGGAAGATTTCTTTGAGAAGCTGCCAGAAGTTTCCCCCAGGTCCAGCAGAGCCAATGTCAGGCAGCTTCAGGCCAGACCCAGTGCTGGACAACACCGGGCCAATCAGGAGTGATAGTAATGCCTCTGTGATAACATAATTAAGAAGGAAGATAAAAAAAGTTAAGACTAGATGAAGATGGCCATCAGAGAAGAGCAGAGTGAGAACGTGTGAACAAAAATGAAGACACCAAGTTTAGTGCAGGAGGGGCCAGAGGTGTTCCAGGTGCTGGAGCTGAGGTTCCCCTGCAGCCCATGATGAAGGCCATGGTGGAGCAGGTGTGCCCGTACAGCACATGGAGGATGACAGGGGTGCATAAATTCACTTGCAGCCCACACTGGAGCAGATGGATGCTGGAAGGAAGCTGTGACCCTATGGGAGGCCCATGTTGGAGCAGGGTCCTGGCAGGGACCTGTACCCTGTGGGCACATGAACCTGACGCTGGAGCAGGATTTTCCTGGTAGGACCTGTGGCCTGTGGGGAACCCACACTGGAGCAGCCTGTACCTGAAGGACTGCACCCTCTGGAAATGTGACCCATGTGTCAGCAGTGTCTGAAGAACTGGTGCCCATAAGATGGACTCTCACAGGAGCAGTTCGTGAAGGACTGTCTCCTCAGGGAGAGACTCATGCTGGAGAAGTTTGTGAAGAACGTCTCCTATGGGAGGGGCCCCACGGGATGCAGGAGGACTCCTCTCTCTGAGCAGAGGCAGAAAACCACAGCTGCACCCCATTCCCTGTGTCCCTGCGCTGCTTGGGTAGAGGTAGAATGTGGAGAAGAAGGGGAGGGGGGGAGGGAGGGAAAGGTGTCTTTTAAGCTTGTCATTTTTAAGCTGTGATCTTGTTAGCAATAAATTAAATTGATATCCCCACATGGAGTCTGTTTTACTCATGATGGTAATCAGTGAGGAATCTCTTATGGTCCTTATTGCAACTCATGAGGCCCTTTGTTATACTCTCTCTCTTCTGTCCATTTGCAGACGGAAGATTTGCTTTAGTGGGTCCCTGGTATCCAGCCAGGGTCAAACCTCTACAGACATTTATTTTGTGTGCTGTGCAAACATTCCTCCAGCTAGCTATCAAAAATTTTTTCAAGAGATTGTTGCAGAGCCTTTGTTTTCTATAACCTGTAGGAGAGCTAGTCAAGACTCATCTAAAAATATATCATCTTCCTGAAGATGGCTTATTGTCAAATTGGATATCAATTAATTAACTCAATAGACTTCCTATGGATAATTTGAACAATCTTCAAATTTTGATTCCATTTCACATGTGTAGTTTACCCTAAATTACCTCTAATAGTACAGCTCAAAATTTTACAAATCTTTAAAGCCAGGTTTTAAACTGCTTCAAGGGATCTCACCACAAATTATCTGACTTCAAATTATCCGACTTTGACAAACAGAATACAGGTCTTTGTTGAGTATGAAAAGTTATGTGCTGGTATAATTTGACTTAAGTTGTCATGTCTGTCATAAATATTTACCTTTGATCTCAACTAGACTCCCTCTTAACCTATTAAGGAGAAATAGGTTACTCTACAGAGGTTCAGATTTACACACCTGCCATTAGAAAATTAACTGTAACTTAAAAGTATCACTTTACTTCCTTGGCTGAAAAAAACAAAGCTAAAAATTAGCCCTGAGATAAACGCACTGAATATAGACAACTAAAGGTGACTCAAATGTCCTGCCTTTGCTAGTGAGAATATATGTAGACTGAAAACAGAGAGTTTAACATCAGAAATCAATTAATGCAAATTCTGTACTGAAGTGGCTATTCCTGTACTTTTCCTTGGAATGCTTCAAAGACTAGAAAGTTGTTATTCAGTATCATTTAGAAGGAAAAAATGTAGAAATTTAAAAACTCATCTTTCAAAAAGGAACTATTTTTAAGAAATTTTCATACCTAAAGGGTCTACTTTTATTAATTTTGTGACATAATATGCCTACAGAAACATTAAAAAGAGAATAATTATATTTAATTTTGTGATGTTTACAGTAAAAAAAAAATAAACCAACAATCTTTCTCTTTTCAAGTAATCAGGATACTATTTCCAAAGTATGAAATAAAAAGCTACCTGTCAGTGAGAATTATTCTTAGGCCAAATTTCATTTTTTGACCCTGGACAATTTTAACAAGAGGGTTATTTAAAGGAAAAATGAGGGAAAGAATTACATAGTGGGAAAAGAATATTATTTCCTTTTTCTTGACCTTAATAAATGAATCAGTTTATATAAATCTCTTCTAACAAAAAAAAAAAAAAACCAAAAAAAAAAAAAAAACCAAAAAAAAAAAAAAAACCAAAAAAAAAAAAAAAACCAAAAAAAAAAAAAAAACCAAAAAAAAAAAAAAAACCAAAAAAAAAAAAAAAACCCAAACCAAAATTAATACAAAAATTTAACCTACAAAGTAAAAAAATAAAAAGCAGATTTAAAAAAGAAGGAAATAGGATTAATCCATCATGAAACTTGGTATTTAATTCATAAGAAAAGGGAAAAAACTTCTGTTATACATTAAATTTATGTGGACAACCTCAGGCACTCAAAAAGTACTCAAAAATAGTTTAGACTTTTAGATTCTTGAAAAGCTTTTTACCAGTGAGGTACATGTAAACAGAATCAAGTTGATTTGACTTTTCAATTTATTCTTGTACCTGCTTGGGTGTAGTTTCAGAGAAAACTATCTGAAACTGATTTGGACAAAAATGCACAGATAAGCTGATGTAGCATTTTTTAGTAATATTAATTTCTTTCTTTTTCCTTTGACGATTTTCTATGAGCCAGGTTAGGACTATATAAACACTTAGAGGAATAATATAAGCTGGAAGAGAAGAGCTGAGAATAAGAAGACAGAATGTTGGGGAGTGTTATGGTAAGAAAGGTGTAGACCTGTAGGTGACTCTGCCTCTGTTCAGTGTACTTCCTGGGGTCTTGGATGCTTCAATTTCCTACATGGAAGTATTTAATCATCAACACAAAGACTCACAGCAGTCACAATGTTGAACATGAGGTGATAAAAGCAGCCAAGAGAAAATTCCAAAGACCATAGTGCCTGAGAATCTTTCTATTCTGTATATTCACTCATCTCTCTGCATTTACATCTTCAGAGCTACTGCAAGATACCTCTATGTAGAGTGGAACAGGACTTGGAATGACTTTATGCAGATCTCTTGAGTTGTTGTTTTTTTTTTTTTTTATTGCCTTGAAATCTAAGCCAGCTGAGGATGGAGATGCTGGTACTGTCTTTTGAATGGCGGTCTACTGGCAGAAAACTTTTGGAGAAAAACGAAAGCAAAGTTCATTCTTCTCCTTATATTAAGGAATACTAACCTATTTCTGCTGCCTGTTGGAGGAGTCCCCTAGTAAACAGACTTCAAACTATAAAAAGAAGATTCAGCTCTCCACCATTTAGAAAACAAACAATAGAAAACCCAAAAAAACCCAAAACCACCCAAGAAATCTGGGCGGAAAAAAAGTGACTGAACAAAAATTAACACCTCTCCCCGAATAAAAATAAACACCACTTTCACAAAAGCCCCACAAACCTTTCAGGCAGCAACTCCTGAATATATTTCAGTCTTTGACTTCCAGCTGGATGGAACATCCTGAACCAGTAAGAGCAACTAAGCCATGAAAGGAAGTGGAGTTTGAAATGTTGTGGTTTAATAACTGGAAGTACTGCTGTTGCACCATTTGAGTGGTTTTGATTTATTACTCCAAATGTTCTACATTACCCTCCAGCTTACAGCTCCAAGTTGTGAACCTTGATTCTATTTCAGAAAACATTTAGGAACCATCAGTCTTTCCCGAACCCAGCCCAAAGGCTAGCAAACTTTGCTATACTGATTTGTTCCGCTCTCTATTTTTTTTTTTTTTTTTTTTTTTTTTTTTGAAAAAATTTGGAAAAAAAAAAGGNTTTTTTTTTTTTTTTTAGTGAGAACATTTGGTAAAAAGAATGGTAGGATACAAGTCTTGGTATGTAGCAAAAAAAACCACAAAAAATAGAAAACAAAACAAAAAAAAATCCCAAGAGTAAAACAAGAAGACAAAAAAACAAAACCAAAAAACTACCCAAACAAACCCAGTCCCCGCTCCGTGTTTTTATTTTGTTTCATATAACCCCTCCTATGCAAGATAATCTCTTCCAAATCTGTCCCCTCAGTCTACCTTACCTTTTCTTTTAGTTTTTTTCCAGTGTCTCATTCAGATTTTTTTGTAACATTTCTGACAGAAAAGGACAGTATTATGAAATGGAACATGTTGGTTTTCCTTGTAAATATTCAATTGATTATAATAATCTCTCTAAACTTACATTTTTTAAACCATTGCATAAAACAATAGAATTAAGAGGATTCTTAAGAAAATTATTTAAAATACAAAAGGCAGAGCAGAGCAAGAGAGTAATTTGATACAGGACACCATTAAGCCAGCTTCAGAAAAATTTAAACTTTGCCTATTACTTTTTTTCTAGAAGTTTTTGTAAGAGTAGTAGAAGAAATGACACTGAACACTTCCAGTCTCTCATGTAACCTTGAGACATTAGTTAATATGAAGACAAATATTTGAACTTATTCTGAGAACAGACAAACTTCACAGTTTTGAGGAGTAGTTCAGATTCACAAAATAGGACTTCAGATTTGTTTACCTTGACTAAGAATTAGATCAATTAAAAGCTCTCCAGAGACGTTTAAAACAGGCAGTCTTAGCTTTCCCAGGTGTTAACACAGTCTTGGTTAACTGAACTTAGGTTAACCTTGTTGAGCTAAAACAAGAATATACCATATGGCACATGGAAAGCTTTTGTAACAAACAGCAGAGCACGTGATCCTTCCTTCCTTCCTTCCTTCCTTCCTTCCTTACATCCCTCTTTTGTATCATCACTTATATCTACATTATCCNCCTTCCTTCCTTCCTTCCTTCCTTCCTTCCTTCCTTCCTTCCTTCCTTCCTTTTCTCCATTGCAGTACAGAAAGTTATTCTGTATCAAAACAGAAATCTACATTGTACTGACCAAGGCTAATGCTCTGAGTTGTAAAGCATGGCAGGATGTAAGGATATATAAATTAAAAAAGTTTAGACAAATGGAAGGTAACCTTATATTAAGAGAACAATACATGGAGAAGGGAAAAATAAGAAGACCCAAAAATCAACAATTGTTTTGCCCTACTCCTACATAGTAGGGTGTTTCTGTAAACTGAAGTATTGGGTAGTATTTTTCACCCTTAAATTCTCTTCTGTCGAAAATAAAATAGGTTGTCACCATGCCATATGCTCTCAGCCGAGGTGGTGGAAAACTGCCACTGTAGTCTTCAGTTTCTCTAGTTTTATATTAAAAATATCAAAGCCAAACCAAGCTGTTTTTTGTGTTTTCACAATATTTTCTCACGTCTATTGCAAAAGGTTGTTTATGGAGTATGTACTTTTTCTCAAAGATAGTAGAAATTAGGAATTTTATTTAAAAAAACCCAAAACATTATACTTAAATTTCTTCCTCCATAATTCAGCATAAATTTAAAAATAAACTTAGAATATTTACTGACCAAAAAGAGAAACAGAATGGATTTTTTTCTCTAAGCAAAACCAGTGAATGCTTTCTTGAAAGTAGTGAAAAGCTATGTAGAATGAAAAAAAACTATCCTAGATAACAGTGTTAATTAAAATTTTAATTGTCTGTATTAATTTCCAGGAGCAGAAGAAAAATCATATACAGAACACTGCATGATATTTTGGGTTTCTTGTTTTTTATTACTCTTTCTTTTT
>VYZS01006527.1:0-11221 GCA_013400695.1 Neodrepanis coruscans | reverse complement strand
GTCTACACAAACTGCTATGACTTCCTGGCTGAATTTTATGTCTCCCTAAGCAACTGGAAAATAACATTTGAAATTACTTATATAATGTTTACCTGGTCTCTGGACTACTTTCTTTAACCTGGAAAAGTGATATGAGTAAAATGTGGACAAAATGTGTTTCTGATTCATTGAGTCCTATGCCTATTTTTTCATAATCCGTTTAACGTGAGAGATAGATTTAATTTCCTGTGATAGTAATTTTGTTTGTGCTACACAGTGTAGGCTTTCTATCCATCTCTTTCCTGATAGTAAAACGGAATTTGAGGAAGATGACTCTGAAACAGTCAATATGTAGTGTAGACATCTTAGTGAATATACCTACCCATACCAAATAAAATTCTGGTTTTTACTCTGAAGTTTAAGTGCTGTTGATACAACATTCACGAATATAATCAACAAATTGCTATAGAAACATTTTGTTGGTATATTCACAACAGTTATAGGCTACAGTGCTGTTTTCAAGGAAATATGAGGTAAGGCCAAAAACTACTCTTTTGGCAGTAATGTACCACTCGAAATGTGGTATACTTCAGTCAATGGGAACAGAAGGGATGCACCTTACAAATCATTGATAGGCTCCTCTTAAAATACAGCAATGCTTTTTCCTAAGTTTTTTTCATTTTACTTCATTCTATCACGTATGATAGAGTAAAATGATACCTTTCACATTGATTTATTCCCTACAGACAGTTTATCTAAATTCATCTTATTTTAATACATTAAACAATGCAAATAAATAGAGCTCTTGCTTCAGACTTTCAAGAATTAGCAACAAATGTTCATGATGTCATGTAGTTTCTTTCTATTCTTAACCCTGAATGAACTGCAATATGGGTGATATCACCTATCCAGATTAGGATTAATTTGCCTACAGTTTAGAAATCTGCTGTGTATACCTTGACTTTCTAACAACTAACTTCATTTCCCTTTTTAATTAATGGAAATGTTTTAGAACCCAATCTAGCATGTTAGGATGTCTATTTCTAGATGAGATATACAACACACAGAAATTCTCATTTCTTGGTTTATTATGATAAAATCAGGGAATCTGGACAGAAAGATGCACATTTGGATATGTTGTCCCAAATTGTTGTTAAATCAATAGCTATTATATTAATAAACTAATGATCTGCCCACAGGGATCACCTCAGTAACCATATTCAGAGAAAAAAGCAGAAATAGAAGCTAAAAACTTCGAAGATTTGTCTAAAACTCTAGAAATTATTTCTGCTTTTGAGTGAACACACAGTGAAATACCCACACTGGGTTAATTCCAGAAAAAAATTAACTACTTCCAGCCAGCAGAACCACAAAATAATCCAGACTTCCTGCCACTTACACTAACATGAATTCTTGCTATGGACATCAATATAAAAGACAATAGTAAAAAGTTTTTTTAAATGCGTAATTTCACTGTACTTTGGCAATTTGTTGCATTTGAATTGATCTGGGACAAAATTAATATTGACCATCCAGAATGATAACTAGTGATCACTCCACAGGACTTCTCTTCCATCCTCTTTGAAACCCCCTTTATCTGGCCTTCACGTTGCTTTACAGAATCCAGAGCCAAAACCAAAGTCACTTGGAGCTCCTTCTGCAGCCACAGAGCAGCTGCAGCTCGCCCACTGTCACTCAGGTCAGTTCAGTTTATCACAGCAGTTCAGGATGCCCATTTCTGCTCATGATCTGTCAGTATTCACTCTCCCTGTTCACTATCTGGCCTACAGATATCATTACAAAGATCTCTGCCTACTTGCAACAGCCAACTGCAATTTTGAGAAGCCAAGCTTTTCCNTTGAATGGTCCCTGCCAAGGGTAAGATTGGCTGGCATTAGCCAAGTGGTCCTTTGGTACAAAGTGGGAATCAGCATGTGGCCTGGCCTAAGGGCCAGAATTGTTTAACAAGTGTACATATGGTTTATATATCCTGTGTCCCAGTACAAGTATTCCTGTAAATCAGATATCCCTTCTGCTACTCTAAAGAACTTTATTACTGAAGACAAGCACAAACATTGCAATAACGAGTGCACAGTACTAAATCTCTGGAGTTATAAATAAATTTTAGTATTTCACTTCTAGTAGCAGTCATCCTATCTTTCTCTTCTTAAGTAGGATTTGAGTCTTTAAACATATTTTTAATGAGCTCTCTTCTTACAAGTAAATGATTATGGTTGGACATCCTGAGTGAAATATCTTTGAGGTCAGAATGTATCAGTATTGTATCAATAAGGCTGATATATGGCTTCCTGTGTGGCAGATATTACTCAGATATGTATATATCCAAATTTCTCTTTCTTTTATTTCTCGGTATGTGATAATCTGAGATTAGCAGTGAATTCACACAGGAGAGTAAATGTCCTTCTAGCGTGATTAAGTTTCAAGTAGATAGAGATATATCCAGGAAATGTGTTTGGTACATTTCAACTACCAAAACAGAATCAAGGTAAAGAAAAGGAATGAGGTACATGGTAGAATTTGTAATATTTCAGCAATTTGAACAATAACATCCTAAATCTCATCTTGTATCTTCTGTGAAGGATCCAGACAGTACTGATAACAGTGTCTCAGATATTTCAGACTCTGTAAAATGCATCCTAAATTTAGAACAGGCAGGTAATGGTAAAACCCAGTAACTATATATACTCTCTTATATACAGCAATATATACTGATATATCTGATCCATGAGAAAAGATGAAAAGTAGTTAGAGGGTCATATTAAGTGATGCAAAGCCAAATCAGACAGTCAAACGCCAGGTTCTTGACTGAAAGAATAACAAAATTGGCAGGCAGAGAGCGGATTAAAAAAAGAGTGATGTTGATGATAATAGACACAGTAGAGAAATGTGCTGTAATTCTGAGTTCTGCAGCAACAAAGATTAGAATACAAGGGTGATAACAGTAAGCAGTTTCCATTCAGTTCTTTGCATTCTTCCTTTCTAGCTGGGCCACTATTATTTATCATCTATTTGAAGTTACGTATTCCTTTCCCTTTCTATCTGTCAAATCTATTCCCCCACCCCATCCTTTTTTTAATCTCTTCAACCTGCATCTTCACGTTTTATCATATCTTCCTCTTTATTCTGGATTATTCTTCATTTTTCATTTCTTGTAAACAGTTGTCAGTTCTCTGATGCTTGGCACTTTGGTCTACATTATGGATATGACTCTAATTCTGAGGGAAATTATGCTGAAAATAAGAACAATTCATCAGGAATTTTTGGCTATTCATTTCTAAAGAAATTTTTGAAAAACAATCTTCCTGTATCATTAGCTTAACCCTTAACACTGCTGATATGGGTTTCTCTGGAGGAATCAGAATGGAATTGCTTCTGGAAGCCTGAGATGTGATGAGGACTGATCCAATATGTTGCTTATGGCTTTATTTTAAATACATCTCCAAGTGTCGATATTCTTTTCTGGGCAAACTGTAACAATATTTGATCACTTCAGCCTGGCAAGGCTGAGAGCAGATTTGGCCATTTAAGAACAAGACAAAGTAGGAATCAGGTATCTGTGTGTCTTTCTTTTCTGTTGAGTATAAATAATATGAGATTAGTATGATATATAAGTAAAGTTTCATTTTTAACTCATGAAATCAAGTGAGAAGATAAAAATCTAATTGCTTTGTCAAATTTGACTTGATCTCAAAATCTTATTGATTACACAGGACTAGATGTGAGCAATTTGAAAAGCTCATACCGGCTACTGTTCTTCATTGCATGGACCAGATCATGATTTAGGAAAATTAGATTAAGAGAGATTGTGAAATAAATTTTCTAAACTCACTCTGTGAAAAGTTTCCCAGGAACTACCTGTCCTTCAGCAATGATTTGAGAGAATTTGTACTCAATTAACATGTGGCAAAACTGACACTCATTGTGGTTCGCATAATGTAATGGTCAGTGGCCAAAGCCTGTGACTACTGGAGGACATAAAATATAGGAAGTTGGAAAATAATTCAAAATTCTTTTTATTGAAATGTCTCAGGTCTTCAGAAAGGGACAAAATTTGATAGGGCAATATTTTCCTTTTTTTTTTTTTAATTTTTATTTAACTTAGTTGAAAATTATCTTAGTTTTCAGATTTAGGTCAGATTTGCAAATGAAAATTTCGGCCCTGAAAGGTCATCAAAGAGAAATTCATCCAAATTTTCATGTAGCATATGTAGCACATATTTCAGTAATGTTAATACATTTTATGTAGGGGGACAAAACATTTTGTAAACAGACTGCTAATACTTAGAGCAAGTTGTTTCTTTCACTAAGCAAGTCTTCCAAAAATAGGGAGACAGAGAAACATATTTGTTAATAATTATTTTTTTATTAGAGGCAGCATTTGCTTTCACTTATAGCTTATGATTGTTAGTTAATTGATCCGTAAGTTTGTTTCTGACATGAACATTAACTGTACAAGAAATTATATAGTATGGTCCTCAATCTTAGATGAAAAGCCCTCACAAAACAAAACAAAAAGAACTTCCAGTAAATGAAATAAGTGAGAAATAAACAGAAAAAAATAGGCAAAATGCCAATAAATTGCTAGACTATTAAGGATAAAACAGTCAAATTAATTTCTACCTTTTAGATACCTGGTGTACCTTGCATTAAGCATTTCATAGCTGACATCTATAAAAGCAAAGGTCATTTCTATAATTTTAACAGCAAAAAGCTTTCAGCTAACATATATCTTGGAAGTACTGACTATATAAATCTTTCAAAGTTAGAACATTTGTGAAATATATTCAATCAATAAAATTTATTCAGAAAAAAAGCTTAAATGTACAATCTTACAGAGGTGAAACATGTTCATGTCACTATAATTCTCTGATAACTCAGTTCTTAATGCATTCAACTGTGAACTGCCTACTGAATAGAAACAATGGCTCATAATGGCATTTTCAGATCGAGCGAAGTAAAGACAATTTACATGTCACCTCTGCTCCACTGCCTGGCATTGTCATTAAAGATACACTTTCAATCGATATTGCTCATTTATGAATTAAGTATGTGAATATATAAAAAAGCATCAACATTTATCAAACTCTAGCCCTTGCAGTACATTTGGGGGTCTCACACTGTTCTCAAGTAGTCAAAAACCTTGATAAAACTTACTGATTAAAAGCCTTTCTCTGCTTTCTCACACTTTCAATTCCAAGTCACAGTTATAGAGAGATCTTGTATACTAAAGAAGACTTTGCTTCATGGACAGAAGCTTCTCAGATTAGTTGCAGATTGAACATATTATACATATTATACACAATATTCACAACGGCTAGACTGTGCTCTTTAGCCATGGCAAGGCTGATCTTAGTGCTATTTAGATGAACCCTACAGGGAGTCTGAAGGCCTCTTGGACTCTTGGACACAGTACTGAAAGCTTATGGGGAGAATTTATTTGAAATACATGCTATTTGCAAGGCTGACAATTCAGCAGCTTAAAATATCATAAAAATGATATATGAGGGACTACTGTAAATCCAGGGCTTTCATGGGGATGAAATACTTAGTCCTTCTAATTGTGACAGTGCAGATATTGTAATTCTGACTTTTTTCTGCTCTATTTCTGTTAAACCTTTCCAGCAGGCACTTATGTGAGGTAGGTGTGCAGTATTGCTCATGTACTTAACTACATTTATGCATCACCACAATTTAGACAAGATACTGTAACCTAGCTATGAACATCTTGGAGGAGGGGTTGGATTTTTATTTGTTTGGTTCGTTTTGATTTGTGGTGTGATTTTGGTTTGCCTTTCCCCACCCCCTCAACCAACTGACTACTTACAGGGCTAAATCTCTAGGTATTCATTTTCTGGCTGAAAGATGAAGTCTTGTTCAATTAATGCTACTAAACCCTCCTAAGATCAAAACTACAGTGTATTGATATTCAATCTGTGCATCTCCTGGTAGTTAAATCTGTTGAAACATGTCCCTCTCTCCAGCTAAATTTTGAATTGCTCTAAAGACTTTGTGAGAGTGCAAGATGGTCCAGGCCAAAAATTATCAAGAATCATATAAACATTTTAATGGTAAACAACTAAGTTACAGTGACCTGTAGTTCACTCACAAAGGCTGCAGACGAAAAGGATGCAAAGACACAACTATTTCCAATACAGATCTTTGACTTCAAATACATGGTTAAGAAATGAAGCACATTAATAATATTTCTCATAGTGAAGGATAATCTTAGACCCAGTTCCCCAGTCAACAAATACTAACAAAAGTCAAGAATGTCTAAGTTAGAAAAATCCAATCTCAATGTTACAATAGGAGCATTTGATAATACTTGGGATGTGCTGATAAAGTTTGACTTTTTTATTTGTTTGTTTGTTTTCGTTTTTTCTTTTGTTAAAAAAAATTACATAGTTTAGGCAGAAATTACTGATGTAAGACTTAGTAGCTGAAATTCTATTCCCTGTATTATGAAGAATGGTACAATAATCATAGTGATTCTTTCTTCTATGCCCAATTAAAAATCTTGAAGAAATGTACTAAAAGTAAGACATAATAAAAAAAATTATTTCTAACTTTCTTTAGCTTACTTTTAATGAAATTCTGGAATTTATTTTGGAAAATACCCCAGTCCTGCTACAAAACCAATTAGGAGTAATATTCAATAAAAGATATACAATAATCTAAGATATCTTCTTT
Organism: Neodrepanis coruscans; assembly: GCA_013400695.1. NCBI lineage: Eukaryota > Metazoa > Chordata > Aves > Passeriformes > Philepittidae > Neodrepanis > Neodrepanis coruscans. Next base: position 4,531 of record VYZS01006527.1, on the reverse strand, counting down.
GCAAGTGAGGACTATACTCCTCTGCAACACTTAAGTATTTCATAAGAAGTGGGCAAAGTCACCCTTAGAAATTCTCTTTTTCAAAAAAAGTGAGTCATGACATGAGATATCTTCTACCAGAAAGGAACTCTGGCTATGGTCCTCTTGTATGTAGCTAGCATACACCTGACTCCTGGAGTCTGGGTGCTGTGGGACTGTTTTGTGTTGTTTGCAGAATGTATCTTTCATCATGTGCCTTTTAGAGAGCCTGGACGTCTGAATCTATTCATTGAATCACCCAAGAGGCTAATTTTAGATATCATGAAATCTAAATTAGAAGCACCTAAGGGACCTATTTGGGTCTTATTTCTATTCTCTGAAATAAATATTTAAGTCTTCCCAACATCTCCATGAGAATACAAAGAATTAAAACACAGTTTAATTCCAATTTGTAAATGCTATCATAATTCTAACTCAAACACCATTTTCTCTCCTCTACAAGCCTTTGCAGTCTGACTTTGAATCATGACTTTAATAGGGGTATTTTTCAGAGCAGTTTATCATAAGTTATTCATAAGAAAATGAAACCTAATATACTGATTGTAAAAAGTTCTAATTTACTCCTCATGTCACCTTCACTGATGACTGCAAAGGCCCAGTAGTTCCTACATTTTTCATTTGCCAACTCAATTCTGGTGGTGAGATCTTCTTCACTTTTTACTTTGTCAGTCTGTTCTGGTTTGGACACTAGCGGGTATTATCAAATGATGAGAGATCGAATAGAGAAACCACAACTGAAAGAATTTATTTGACAAACAGTAATTACCCTACAATAAAACACAAAGAAACAAACTATGCTTCTCTGGGCTGGCTGCTGGGCTGGTGGAGCAAGTGAAGGAAGGGAGGCTGGCCCATGGATGGCACTGGTCCCACTCCAGAGCTGCTGGAAAATAAAGAGAGTGAGAGGAAGCCCTGGAGGACCCCAATGGGAAGAGATACCTCTGCTTGAGGCTGCGTGGTCCTCAGCACTGCACTGCCTCCACTGTCAATCCAGCCATGCTGCCACCCGGGCCGAGGGAGAGGGAGAGAGAGAGCCAAGAGGGCAAGGAAGCAGAGCCGAAAGAGAGAGGGAGCTGGCACAAAAGCCGAGCCACAGAGAGAGAAACAGGATTTCTGGGCCTGCTGCCTTTATAGGGTGCCTGTTCTTGTGTTTTCTTGGGGTACTAGGGCAAGCTGCCTCTTCATTGAATGATGGTGCTGGGTGCTGCTCCCATCCTTGAGACTTCACCGCAAAGCAACATGGCAGGGTTCCTGCCAAAATGCCTCATGGCTGCAGTTTGCCAGGAGGAGGGGCCACTGCCACACTGCCAACACCACAGGACACCCTGGGAGCCTGGGGACACCAGTGGCACTGCATCCCACCTCCCCATGTCCAGTTCACATGGCAGCGCCGGCCCGGGGACTGGCCCTGCCCCGCGCACCAGCCATGGCCGCTGTGGGGGTGGCCCTTCCTACCGCAAGGGCCGCCGCCACCATGCACCCACCACCAGTGCTGTGCAACGCTGGCTGCCAGCAGCAGCCAACCCAGCGCTGCCAGCAGGGACCAGCCGCCCACGGCACCACTGGAGCAGCACCAGCATGGGGACACCCATGGCCGCCACCCCACACTGATCCACCGGCCACGCTCAGTGTTCAGGGAGGGGCAGGCCTGCGCCCGGAACAGGGAATCCATGCCAGGGGAGCCAGCAGAGCCACCACGTGCCCCAGCTCCAGCAGGAAAAGTGAGGGCCGCCACTGCCCCCATCAGCAGTGCAAGCCAGGTGGGGAAAGCCAGCAGCTGCCCAGCGGCCACTGCCACCACTGTCCCCCGGGGGGGGTGTGGAGCGTCTGAGAGCCCAGGTCAGCGGTGAGCACACATCAGCCCTCTGGCCACCAACAGGCAGACTTGCTGGCATGCTGCAAATCACTGGGATCCATCTGCTTTGCTTTCCTACAAAAAACAAAAAAAGTTTTGAAAAACAGCACTCCTCCCTTCCCTCTAGGTTCTCAACCCACAAGACAACCCCACATACAGTCTTGTCTCCTGGATAATCCCACACAGAGTCTAAAACTCCTTTGTTACTTGGAGATGTAATGGACTGGCACTGGTTAACATTTTTGTTGGTGACATAGACAAAGGGATTGAGTGCACCATCTACAAGTTCGCCAATAAGACTAAGCTGAATGGTGCAGTTGACACACTGGAGTGAAGGGATGCCATTCAGAGGGACTTGCACAGGCTTCAGGATGGGTCCGTCACAAGGTCATGAACTTTAACAAGATCAAGTACAAGGTCCTGAACCTGGTCCAGGACAATCCCAAGCCCAGGTGCAGGCTGGGCTTCTTGACAAAACTTCTGAGGAGAAGGTCTAGAGACTATTGGTTGTTGAGAAGTTCAACATAACCAAGTGATGTTAACTTGCAGCCCAGAAAGCTAAATACATCCATGGCTGCCTCAAATCCAGCATGACCAGCAGGTCAAGGGAGGTGATTCTGTCCTTCTGCTCTGCTCTAGTGGGACGCCACATGGAGTGCCTCATCCAGCTCTGGGGGTCCCGATATAAGAAGGACATAGTCTTGTTGGAGCAGATGGAGGAGGGCTATGAAGATGATCAGAAGGCTGAAGTACCTCTCCTGTGAAGGCAGGCTGAGAGAGCTGGGGCAGCTCAGTCTGAACTAGAGAAGGTTCCAGCATGTCCTTGTAGCACCTTCCAGTATCTAAAGGGGGCTGCAGGAGAATTAGAGAGGGACTTTTTTAAGGGCTTGTAATGACAAGGACAAGAGGCCAAAACTACTAAAAGGTAGGCTTAATTAGATATTATGAAGAAATTCTTAACTGTGACTGCAGTGAGACACTGGAATATGTTTCCCAGAGAGGTAGTGGATGCCACATCCCTAGAATTGTTCAAGGCCAGGCTGGATGGGGCTTTGAGCAACTTGGTGTCTTGGGAGGGGACAGCAGGGGATTTGAACTAGATAATCTTTAGGTTACATTTGAACCCAAGACACTCTATGATTCCATGTTCTCTTTGTATATTGTGTGCTAAAGTCCCCTGACAATCTTGATTGCTTTCCACTGGGCCCACTTTTATGTTTTTTCTTTATTGTATTCGGATATATCTACTAGACACAATATGTATGAGTAGAAACAAAGAATCAACCTCAACCTGCTGGCTTCAATTCTGCTAATACAATCCTCTATGTAGTTTGGCTTCTTCACTTCAAGGGAACACTTGATTATAGTTCATCTTTTTTGGCAAGACTCCTAGTTCCTTTTCTGCAAAACCATTTTTGTGACCTATTGACTGGCAGCCACTGCTGTTCCTTGGGTTTACTTCATCACAGGTGCAGGACTCTGCATTTGCCTTTGCTAAGCTGCATGAGGTTACTGACAGTCGGTTTTTGCAGTCTATCAATGTGTATGAGTAACAGACTGTCCACCAGTGTATTGATCTCTTTCCACATCAATTTTGTCTCCTTTGCAAACTGGGTCATTAATGAAGTTATTAAACAGTATTGTTCCCACATACTGCCCTTAGGGAGTCCTATTAGTAATCAGCTGGAAGTTAGACTTTTTCCTGATGATCACAACACTTTGAGCTCTGTGTTCAGTGTTCAACCCACCTTATAGGTTACCCATCTACTCCAGCTCTCTTCAGTTTGTATACAAGGATACTATGACTGTGTTTGAAGCATTGCTGAAATCAAAGTAAACTTCCTCTGCACTCCTCATTGATGGAGACAATCAACACAGAAGGCAAAGGTGCTTTGCACTGTACCTTTTGATGTGTGAGAAACAATTATTTGCTTATATATTTTATTTATTTCAAAATGCCTGAAATCTTCTGAGGACTTTTCTTTTTTTTTCTTTTATGCATGTATGCACAAAGGCATACATGACTGTTTGAAAGTTCAATAGTCACTTAGATAGTGAGAAAGGTAATCAAATTGCCAGTGGGGAATGGCCCTGAGGTGAATTATCCTTAGTAGCCCATCTAGGTTTCGTCTTGAGAAGCTCTAGTTTCTTCACTCCAGAAGAGACTCTGAGACTGAATAGACAATTAAGTGAATGAGTTTCTTAGAAGAAACCAGGGAACTAAGTTTGTTGACAGTATAAATGTACTTTTAGCTTAAAAACTGGACTCCTTATCCTTTTGTTATTTGAGATCTTCTCTGCCATGATTACTGCCAGAGGATAGCAGAGTGGAAAGTAAAGGATGCCTAGGGCAGCTCTCTGAATATTTCAACATACAAAAAAGCACTTAGAACACGTATTTTAGGCATGCTATATGTCCTCTGGTATAGGATGGTGTCAGAACCAAAGTTCTTTACAGCTAAACAAGACTTCTTTACACTATAACATGGAAATGGCTGGAAACCACTGATCCAAAGAAAGACTAACTCAAAAGCATTAGAAAGTAAATTAATGGTTATACTGTTTACATCAAGGAATTTTAAAATACTGTGATTATTAATGGTTTGACCCAAAATAATTTACAATAAATAAATTTAC
>VYZS01006526.1:0-22656 GCA_013400695.1 Neodrepanis coruscans | reverse complement strand
TTTTTTTTTCGTTTTTCTTTTCTATTTAAGACATATCTATAGACTTCAGACTTGCAGAAATAACTTTGTGAACTGGATTTAAGTAAATGTAGTGACAATTCCATTACCTGACTTCTGAGGGACTATAGATCAGACCTTCTCTTCCCAGGGTGGCTGAAGACCTTCGTGTGCATTACCCCATCACTGTCCCTGTAGTGGCAGAGCCTTTTAAAGTGTTGAGAACCACTGGGTTTTCTGGGAATTTGACAACAATAAAGGTGCTGCATATAACTCCATCTCTACATCTCAGTCAAATCTCCATGTTCTTTACTGTGATTTTCTTTTTTTTTATCTTTTTTTTTTTATTTTTTTTTTTATTTTTTGCCAGATCACAAACCAGAACTTTTGCTATGGAATACAAAAAGCTTTGCACCAAAATGATGTACATGTCCCTCTGGTGTACAACTACCCAATGGCAGGAAACGGGCAAATTCATAGTATAAACATTTGCTTTGGATGTAAGATACAAAGACAGTATCACTGACTCAGAAAATCTCTACGCAACAGATCAGAGACTCTGTGGGAGTGTTCTCAGCAAGATCACTACATGCTTATGTTTGCATATTCTCGCTGGGAATCTCCTCTTGGAAAGTGTCAGAAACAAGGTCCTGGGCTAGGAAGGTCTTGATACAGATATTCTTATTTTCATTTGCTGGGGAATCTTCCCTGTCCAACCCTCCTGGAGCTGCTGTGTCAGTCCCGCTCCCCACCCCGAGGAGGGAGAGGGGCCCCCGAGCAGCTGCTCCCCCCACACACAGTCAGACCAGGTTTTCTCACAAGCTCCATCCCAGGCTTCCCAGAGCAGTCTCATATATCCCAATCCTTAAAAGAATTTAGTCATGGTGCAGTAGGTAAAGAACAAAATAACAGCCTGAGCTGATGCCTCTTGGGAGGATCCCCGAACAAAGGAACCTCTGGGCTTTTATCCCCTCCCAGTGTAAGAGTGGGATAGTCTGGGAGTCGTCAGCTCCTGTCATGTCCGAATGTCCCTCGCCTGGCCTGGTGACAGGTCCCCAGGCCCTTGGTGACTCAAAGCAGCCTTAGTTCATGGCCTCTTGTCTTGGGCTCGGGCTTGGACTCAGGGCCTTGCCCACCCTGAGCTCAACCTGCAGCTTCAGTGCAGCTGCACCCCAGGAAAACTGCACCAAATATATTCCTCACCACATTCCCATAACATGAACAATCACTAGGATTCAAATGTGCTAAGGGGAGTTCCCGGGATCAGAGACAATCACTCTTTCCACTCACTTCCACAGTTCAATCTGTACTAAAATATGCCCTCTTATTCTCTTTTCGAGAATCCCAGAACATGAATGAGAAGCAGTTGAATCACAAGTTCTTGGTGAAAGTGAGGAAGCTGCCTAGCCTGGCTCTAGGTAGCCCTGCTCACAGAGAGGGGTTGGACCAGGTTCTGTCATTCTGCGACCTTCTCGTGAGGGATCTGTTTTCAGGATGCTTGAATTCCCTTTCCCCCACAGGGAAAAGGAACTCCAGTGCTTTGCCCAGGCTACATTTCTGTGCAGAACAATCTGTTTCCATACATATCTTTCGTTCTGCCTCTTCTCTTTCAGCTGGGCTGTGTTTTGCTTCCAGCATTGACAGAATCCAGCCCTGCAGAGATATATGGAAAGACGAATAGTAGAAAAATAAAGTTTGGTGGGAACCCCTTTTTTTTTTTTCACTTCAAAGTTTGTGTCATTCATTAGATATTTTCCATGAGAAAGGGCTGATGCATTGCTTAGGTACCCTTGTTTTATAGGCGTCCTTTGCATTTCATAAACATGGTAAGTCAGTGCTGCCCCAGTACAGTCCCACTGTACTCAGTTGAATTACACAAGTGTGGAAACAGGAAGAAGTAATGGTATTTACATTTCAATGCAGTAACAGTTCAGACTCCTCTCAAACATTTAACAGAATTTAAGCCCACTTAATAGAACTGCAAGATGAAAGGAAACATTGCTCAAATGAATGCATCAATTTCAAGTGGTAAGTGTTAGACAATTTTTCATTTTTCAGGAGGTTTAGAAAAGAAACCTAAATTCTTGCTGTGTCAGTGGGAGGCCTCACAAATGAATCTGATGTAACCTTCCAACCTTGCTGAGCTTCTTAAAGCTGACAGTGACAGAGGTTTGTAAACACTGAATCCTGACCTGAACCTAAAGCAACATTCCCTCAGGATGAGGTACTGAAATGGCACATTAGGTGTGCATATGGTGGAACATCCACTTCTCTCCAACTCCTATCCTCCCAGGACTGAACAAAAATGAAGAGCGGGAAGAACAATTTTTTTTTTTACATCAGAAGTAAGCTGTTCCACTGTCTCAGTTGACTGTCCCGGTTATCTTACCAATACCTCGGGTTATCCAGCAATGAGTGTGCTGGTTTTGGTTGGGATGGAACTAACTTTCTTCCCAGTGGCTGGTATGAGTCTCTGTTTTGGGGTTGTACTGAACATAGGGTTGATAATATAGGGCTAGTTTTGTTATTACTGAGCAGAGCTTACACAGAGCCAAGGCCTTTCCTGCTTCTTGTACTGCCAAGATGGGGAGGGGGCTGGGTGTGCATGAGAGGTCGGGATGGGACACAGTCGGAATTCCAACTGACCAGGAAGGTCAGTTCCAGGGTGAGGAAGAAGGGAGGAACATTTGGAGTGATGGCATTTTTCTTCCATAGCAACTGTTACATGTGATGGAGCCCTGCTCTCCTGGAAGTGGCTGAACACCTGCCTACCCATGGGAAACAGTGAATTAATTTCTTGTTTTGTTTTGCTTGCTCTCCCTATTTAACTATCTTTATCTCAACCCACAAGTTTTCTACCTTTTACTCTTAGGATTCTCTCCCCAGTCCCACTGGGTGTGAGTGTAAGAGCAGCTGTGAGGGGCTGGGCTGCTGCCTGGGGTTAAAGCATGAGAGGGAGATAGCAGTGACAGACAGGAACAGAGAGCAGCTATGGTAGATCTGTGCTCATCCATCTGACTGAATCTCCCCAGGAAAGGAAGACAATCAGTTTTTCAAGCATAACTAGCAGAAGGCTGTAGTCCATCACATAAGAGGCCTTTCACAAAATGTCAGGGAAAAGAAAGGAACTGGCACTGGCACAGCATGTAATTCCATGGAAGCATGAAACAAAAGACTAGTGTTACACCTTATGAAGAAATGACATGTTAACAGGTATCAGGGAATTCCTTCAGCTTGACATTGGAAACCAAAGCAGAAAAATGTGATGTAGGGATCATCTCATCAAAATGGTGACAATTGTAACATTCTGAGGGGAAACAAGAGGTTGCAAGGCAGGAAAATGCAAGGCAATTGCAAATTTAACTATTTCTATGTAAAGTGAATAAATAATATATCAGGATGTGATAGAAGGGGTAAATGCTCATGGCAGCATATAGCATTGGTAGGTGAAAGGGTGCATTCAAAAAGCAGAAGGGCTCTAGTGGGGTGTATTATTCCCCTGGAAATATTCATACTTCCTCTGTAGCTTTCAAGGGCACACCCAAAGGATTTCCTTTTTCTTGGAAAGAAGCAGTTCCAGGTAGCTCTAACCTCAGAACACCTGTAATGGTAACGATCCTATTTCATCCTGTTTCATAGAGTCATTAGGACTGGAAAACACCTTTTCCATCACCAAGTCCAATCACCAACTCAGCACCACCATCAGATTTACCACTAAAAAATGTCCTTGAAGTGCCATATCCACATGTTTTTTGAATGCTTCCAGGGCTAGTGACTCCATCGTTTATCCAGACCCTCTTCCAGGGCTTGGCAACCCTTTTTGTTACAAAGTTTTTCATTATATCCAATTTAAGCCTCCCCTTGTGTAAGTTGAGGATGTTTCCTCTTGTCCTGTCACTTGGTTCCTGGGAGAAGAGTCCAAGCCCCACCTGTAATTGTAGGGAGGGACAAGGTCTGCCCTGAATCTCCTTTTCTCCAGGCTGAGCCCCACCAACTCCCTCATATGCTCCTGGCACTCCAGATCCTTCCCCTGTTTCATTCCCTTCTCTGGACACACTCCAGCCCCTTCCAATGTTTTNTCTTGTTTTGTTTTGCTTGCTCTCCCTATTTAACTATCTTTATCTCAACCCACAAGTTTTCTACCTTTTACTCTTAGGATTCTCTCCCCAGTCCCACTGGGTGTGAGTGTAAGAGCAGCTGTGAGGGGCTGGGCTGCTGCCTGGGGTTAAAGCATGAGAGGGAGATAGCAGTGACAGACAGGAACAGAGAGCAGCTATGGTAGATCTGTGCTCATCCATCTGACTGAATCTCCCCAGGAAAGGAAGACAATCAGTTTTTCAAGCATAACTAGCAGAAGGCTGTAGTCCATCACATAAGAGGCCTTTCACAAAATGTCAGGGAAAAGAAAGGAACTGGCACTGGCACAGCATGTAATTCCATGGAAGCATGAAACAAAAGACTAGTGTTACACCTTATGAAGAAATGACATGTTAACAGGTATCAGGGAATTCCTTCAGCTTGACATTGGAAACCAAAGCAGAAAAATGTGATGTAGGGATCATCTCATCAAAATGGTGACAATTGTAACATTCTGAGGGGAAACAAGAGGTTGCAAGGCAGGAAAATGCAAGGCAATTGCAAATTTAACTATTTCTATGTAAAGTGAATAAATAATATATCAGGATGTGATAGAAGGGGTAAATGCTCATGGCAGCATATAGCATTGGTAGGTGAAAGGGTGCATTCAAAAAGCAGAAGGGCTCTAGTGGGGTGTATTATTCCCCTGGAAATATTCATACTTCCTCTGTAGCTTTCAAGGGCACACCCAAAGGATTTCCTTTTTCTTGGAAAGAAGCAGTTCCAGGTAGCTCTAACCTCAGAACACCTGTAATGGTAACGATCCTATTTCATCCTGTTTCATAGAGTCATTAGGACTGGAAAACACCTTTTCCATCACCAAGTCCAATCACCAACTCAGCACCACCATCAGATTTACCACTAAAAAATGTCCTTGAAGTGCCATATCCACATGTTTTTTGAATGCTTCCAGGGCTAGTGACTCCATCGTTTATCCAGACCCTCTTCCAGGGCTTGGCAACCCTTTTTGTTACAAAGTTTTTCATTATATCCAATTTAAGCCTCCCCTTGTGTAAGTTGAGGATGTTTCCTCTTGTCCTGTCACTTGGTTCCTGGGAGAAGAGTCCAAGCCCCACCTGTAATTGTAGGGAGGGACAAGGTCTGCCCTGAATCTCCTTTTCTCCAGGCTGAGCCCCACCAACTCCCTCATATGCTCCTGGCACTCCAGATCCTTCCCCTGTTTCATTCCCTTCTCTGGACACACTCCAGCCCCTTCCAATGTTTTTCTTGTCATGAAGGTCACAGACCTGCCCCCAGAAATGGAGGTGCCTCAGCAGTGCCAGCACAGGGGATGGGCACTTCACTGGTGCTACTGACCACACTGTGGCTGGTACAAGCCAGGATGCCCTTGGCCTTTGTGAACACTTGGGCACACCTGGGCTCACATCAACCACTACACCCAGGTCCTTTCCCAGTCCCTCTGCACACAGCCTGGAGTGCTCCATGAGGTTGATATGACCAAAAGGCAGGACCCAACACTTGGCCTTATTCAATCTCACACATCTGGCCTTGGCCCATCAAGCCAGCCTGTTCAGGTCACTCTGCAGAGCCTTCCTGCCCTCCATCAGATCAAGACTCCTGCACACTTGGTGTAATTTGTGAACTTGCTGAATATGCACTCGATTGCCTTATCCAGGTCATCAAATAAGGAATATGAATATCCATCTCCTACCATCTAGGCACAACATACAGCCATCATTTCAGAAAATAAGGAACAAGATACTATCTCTTGTTAATCAGGGGTATATGAAGCAATAGCTTCCTTCTTCTCAAATTTTGCAGAAAAGGCCCAGAGCTTTGGAAAACCTGAGAGCCAAAGAGATAAAGTGCTTCAACAATTTTGGCAGATGGTGTATTGATGACCTGGACAAGGTGATTGAGTGATTCTGATGAGGGAATTAGTTGATAATGTTTTCATTATCCAGCCTCAAAAGTGAAAATAGAATTTCTTTTCTAAATCCTTGTGCATTCCTTAAAAAAAAAAAAAAAATCCACTTTTATGAGGCATAGCTTTTCTCTGTGAGTAAAATATCCTCTCCTTTATATCTATCCTGATTTCCAGCTTATCAGGTAAGCAGTTTGTCAGGTATGAAGACTCACTTTCCTAGACTTATTCACAGAATCATAGAATTATAAAATGACTGAGGTTGGAGGAGACTTCTGGAGGTCATCTGGTCCAGCTCCTGTGCTCAAGTGCAGACACATATAAGCTGCCCAAGACTGTGTCCAGATGATTGCTTATTACNCTTTTCCATCACCAAGTCCAATCACCAACTCAGCACCACCATCAGATTTACCACTAAAAAATGTCCTTGAAGTGCCATATCCACATGTTTTTTGAATGCTTCCAGGGCTAGTGACTCCATCGTTTATCCAGACCCTCTTCCAGGGCTTGGCAACCCTTTTTGTTACAAAGTTTTTCATTATATCCAATTTAAGCCTCCCCTTGTGTAAGTTGAGGATGTTTCCTCTTGTCCTGTCACTTGGTTCCTGGGAGAAGAGTCCAAGCCCCACCTGTAATTGTAGGGAGGGACAAGGTCTGCCCTGAATCTCCTTTTCTCCAGGCTGAGCCCCACCAACTCNCACTGTGCACCACTGAAAAGAGCCTGGCTCCATCTTCTTTACACCCTGCCTCCAGGCAATACTATACATGGATGAAATCTCCCTGAACCTTCTCTTCTCCAGGTTCTCCCAGTTTCAGTTCTCTCGGCCTTTTCTCATAGTAGAGATGCTCCAGTTCCTTAATCATCTTCACAGGTCTTTGCTGGACTTTGTAGTATGTCCATGTCTCTCATGTACTATGGAGCCTGGAACCAAACAAGCACTCCAGGTGTGGCCTCACCAGTGTTGAATCAAGGGAAAGAACCACTTCCCACATACTGCTGGCAACACTCTTCCTAATTCAGCCCAAGACATCATTAGCCTTCTTTGCAGCAAAGTCACTTTGCTGGCTTATATTCAGCTTGGTGTCCACCAGGATTTCCAGGTCCTTTTCTGCACAACTGCTTTCCAGTTGGGTGATCCTAGAAAACCTTAGTACCTGGGACTGTTCTTGTCCCCAGTGCAGACGCCTTGTTGAACTACATGAGGTAGTAGCCCATTTCTCCAGTTTTGTCGAGGTCCCTCTGGATGGCAGGATGACTCTGGCATATCAGCCAGCCACTCCTCCCAGCTTTGTGGCATCAGTGAACTTGCTGAGGGTGCATTTTGACACATCATCCAGATTATTAATGAAGACATTAAACAGGACTGGACCTGTACTGATGTCTGGGGTACACCATCAGTTATTGTCTCCAACTAGATTTTGTGCCACTCAGCACCATCCTTGAGTCTGATCATTCTGCCAGTTTTAAATCCACTTCACTGTCTGTTCTTCCAACCCACATTTCAACAGCTTCTCTCCAAGGATCTTATGGGAGACACTCTCAAAAGCCTTACCAAAGTCAAGGTCAACAATGTCCACTCTCATCTACCCAGCCATCTTCTACTTCATCGTAGAAGATAAGGTTGATCAAGCATGACTTCCCCTTGGTGAAGCTATGCTGACTGATCTTGATTATTTTCTTATCCTCCAGACCTGGGAAATGGTTTCTAGGATCAGTTGCTCCAACACCTTCCCAAGGATTGAGATGAGGCTGACTGGCACATAGCTCCCCAATCCATCTTTCTTGACCTCCTTGATGGCAGGAGTGCCATTTGTTTTCCTTCAGCCTTCAGGCAGTTCTGCTAATCACACTGATAGATCAAAGATTATCAAGAGTGGCCTCATAGTGACACCACCAGTGACACCCTCAGAACTTGTGAGAATATGACCTTGTGAAAGCCCATGGACTTTTGTGCGTCCAGTGTGATTAAGTAAGTACTCCCTGAGCTGTTCCTCTTCCACCTGCCTTGCTCCAGTCTTTCTCCCTGCTTTCTGCACCATGGGTTTCCTGAAGGTCTTACTACCAGGACTCAGTACCTCAGACCTTTCCATGTCATGTGCCACCAGGGCTCTGGCCCCATTCAGCAATGGCCCCATTTTCTGTTGTCTTTCTTTTGTCACCTAAGTACTTACGTAAACTCTTCTTCCTGTCTTTGACATCTTCGTCAAGATTAGGGTTGGCTGAACCACCATAGAGATTGATAAAAATGGAGAAGAGAAGGCTCTGGGGAGACATCATTGCAATCTTCCAGTACTTATAAGGGAGTTTATAGAAAGGAGGAGAATGACTTTTTACAGGCAGATAGTGATGAGAAAAGGGGAAACAGTTTTCAACTAAAAGAGGACAGTTTTATGTTAAATATTAGGATGAAATTCTTTACTCAGAGAGTGGTGAGGCCCTGGCATAGGTTGCCCAGAGAAGCTGTGAATGCCCCATCCTTGAAATTGTNCACTGTGCACCACTGAAAAGAGCCTGGCTCCATCTTCTTTACACCCTGCCTCCAGGCAATACTATACATGGATGAAATCTCCCTGAACCTTCTCTTCTCCAGGTTCTCCCAGTTTCAGTTCTCTCGGCCTTTTCTCATAGTAGAGATGCTCCAGTTCCTTAATCATCTTCACAGGTCTTTGCTGGACTTTGTAGTATGTCCATGTCTCTCATGTACTATGGAGCCTGGAACCAAACAAGCACTCCAGGTGTGGCCTCACCAGTGTTGAATCAAGGGAAAGAACCACTTCCCACATACTGCTGGCAACACTCTTCCTAATTCAGCCCAAGACATCATTAGCCTTCTTTGCAGCAAAGTCACTTTGCTGGCTTATATTCAGCTTGGTGTCCACCAGGATTTCCAGGTCCTTTTCTGCACAACTGCTTTCCAGTTGGGTGATCCTAGAAAACCTTAGTACCTGGGACTGTTCTTGTCCCCAGTGCAGACGCCTTGTTGAACTACATGAGGTAGTAGCCCATTTCTCCAGTTTTGTCGAGGTCCCTCTGGATGGCAGGATGACTCTGGCATATCAGCCAGCCACTCCTCCCAGCTTTGTGGCATCAGTGAACTTGCTGAGGGTGCATTTTGACACATCATCCAGATTATTAATGAAGACATTAAACAGGACTGGACCTGTACTGATGTCTGGGGTACACCATCAGTTATTGTCTCCAACTAGATTTTGTGCCACTCAGCACCATCCTTGAGTCTGATCATTCTGCCAGTTTTAAATCCACTTCACTGTCTGTTCTTCCAACCCACATTTCAACAGCTTCTCTCCAAGGATCTTATGGGAGACACTCTCAAAAGCCTTACCAAAGTCAAGGTCAACAATGTCCACTCTCATCTACCCAGCCATCTTCTACTTCATCGTAGAAGATAAGGTTGATCAAGCATGACTTCCCCTTGGTGAAGCTATGCTGACTGATCTTGATTATTTTCTTATCCTCCAGACCTGGGAAATGGTTTCTAGGATCAGTTGCTCCAACACCTTCCCAAGGATTGAGATGAGGCTGACTGGCACATAGCTCCCCAATCCATCTTTCTTGACCTCCTTGATGGCAGGAGTGCCATTTGTTTTCCTTCAGCCTTCAGGCAGTTCTGCTAATCACACTGATAGATCAAAGATTATCAAGAGTGGCCTCATAGTGACACCACCAGTGACACCCTCAGAACTTGTGAGAATATGACCTTGTGAAAGCCCATGGACTTTTGTGCGTCCAGTGTGATTAAGTAAGTACTCCCTGAGCTGTTCCTCTTCCACCTGCCTTGCTCCAGTCTTTCTCCCTGCTTTCTGCACCATGGGTTTCCTGAAGGTCTTACTACCAGGACTCAGTACCTCAGACCTTTCCATGTCATGTGCCACCAGGGCTCTGGCCCCATTCAGCAATGGCCCCATTTTCTGTTGTCTTTCTTTTGTCACCTAAGTACTTACGTAAACTCTTCTTCCTGTCTTTGACATCTTCGTCAAGATTAGGGTTGGCTGAACCACCATAGAGATTGATAAAAATGGAGAAGAGAAGGCTCTGGGGAGACATCATTGCAATCTTCCAGTACTTATAAGGGAGTTTATAGAAAGGAGGAGAATGACTTTTTACAGGCAGATAGTGATGAGAAAAGGGGAAACAGTTTTCAACTAAAAGAGGACAGTTTTATGTTAAATATTAGGATGAAATTCTTTACTCAGAGAGTGGTGAGGCCCTGGCATAGGTTGCCCAGAGAAGCTGTGAATGCCCCATCCTTGAAATTGTTCAAGGCCAGGTTGTATGGGGCCCTGAGCAACCTGTTATCATCTAGTGGTTAACATCCCTGCGTATGGCCAAGGGATTGGAACGAGATGATCTTTAAGGTTCCTTCCAACCCAAATGATTCTATGACTATATGACTCATTTCTATTTGTGCTGCCAACTTTCCTAAGTTCATCTCTGTGTTCAGACAATGTCTCTCAGGTTCCTCCCAGGTTACCCGCCCTCGCTTCCACTCTCCATATGCTGCCTTTTCGTGTCTTGAGTTTTGACAGGATGTCCTTATTCATCCCCTCAGTCCTCCTGGAATCTTCTTTGCTTGAAGATTCTACTCCATCTTGACCATGTGCCTCAATAAAGGCAAATGGTAAAATTACTCATTGTTACGTGTAGAGTTTCACACATTTGAGTCTTACAAATTAGAGCTCTGTTAGCTAAGCATTAAATACTTCTGCCTTGAAGTATTCTTCTCTTAAATGCCTTGAAAAAAGCATATCTAGGTATTTCAAAAATGTCCTTGATGAGAAAAAAATATTCGTGGTGGGAAAGAATAATCTGAAAATGGCTGTGAGAGAAGTTTGTGATACTTACACTAGAGAAAGAAATATTGATGAGTATAAAATAATATATATTTGGAAAACAACCCTAATCTCAAATATAGTAATGACAGTGTTCAGATCTATGGTAGTACAGCATTAACACTGCATGTCATCAGATCTTGGGAGAAAGGAAGTAGAACTAGAAACTATATGGGATAATGTCAAAAGATTAGTACTATTTGCCTTGTTATGTGGAGAGGTACTGTTGATTTTTTTTTTAATGGGAAGAAATAAGGATTGACAGTGAAATAAGCACTACTAAAATAAAGAATTTGCATATTTATTTATTCTGAAAATATGACTGTCAGAGAGCTCTTTGAATGCCAAAAAATAAAACTGGTCTTAAATTGCCTAAATCAAAGGAACAATGATCTAGCAAAAACTCTTGAACACAGCCATGGGTCCTCCTATGAATCTATAAACTCAGGATTTCCAGATTATTGGAAGATACACAAATTAATGTTATTTTATATTTACAGACAGAGACGGAATACAATTTAGTGAGCCCTTAAAATGGTTCAAAATGGTTATTCTCTATATATTATGTTATAGCTGAAAGAAGTGAAGCAATGTAATATTTATTAATCTGATTAAGTTTAGAAATACAGACAACAGTGAAATCCACATATCATATCCAAGGTCTGTAAGTAGAGAGCTCTGTGAAAGGACAACTGTCATCAGACTTATGATGGCCTCAGAAAAAGTTAAGGTATGTACCCAAATGTCAACTGTGCTTGCTCAGTGAATTGTTGTCCCTGCTCTCTTAGCTCAGATTCATGGAGCATCTATAGCTTACAGTTAGTAGTGGTTACCCTCATTCCTCTAGTCATCATTAGCTGCATGTCCTGCCTCAGGAATCTTCTCATATTATTTATAGGAGATTTTTTTCACATAGCTAGTAAGAGACCAAAATTTTCTAATTATATCTAGTAACATCACTTTCCAATTTTCAGTTCATTCAGTTTGCCAGACAATGCTTTGCCAAAGAAAGGTTTGCCAAAAATGCTTTGCCCAAAGACAGAGGAGGCATCTGCAGCATGTGCTGGCCAGACTCTATATAAGAGTCCTTGAATCTGGGATAGCCTGTCTCCAGAGAAAGCTTCATGGTAAGTGCATGTCTGTATCTGACAGAAAGGAACAGTGTCCCTGCAGTCCATGTACCACTTCATCCCTGCTGTGCTGTGTCTGTACCTGAAAGGATTCAATATCTGCATGCTGCATTTTCCTTTTGTGACCTCTCTGGGGAATTCTGTGTAGCAGTAACAAGGGGTCTGCATTTCTACTTTACAGCACTGATCATCTTCCAGCCTACAAGGCATCTTCTCACAGCATAAGAGGTAAGAGGTAATTTACTCACTCATTAAGGGACAGACAAAAAGGTGGAGGATTTCTGTAGAACAGATTTTTTCATGGCCGCAAATTTCTGTACCATTCTGTATATCCATATGTTCCTGGCCACTGCTCCCTTGTGGCAAATTAAGCATACTGATAATTGGAGAGGCTGCTCATGGCAAGCAAAGTTTCCAAAGTGGTTGTGCTTGAAGCCACTAGCCACTGATGTCACGCCAGGAAATGCTTCTTGGGGATTCCTCATGTTTAATTATGGAACAGTGAGGCAAATGATCTGTTCTGGCATGAAGTCCAGACAGACAGAACCAGCCAACAGAACAGACTATTGTAAAATCTTGTAGACTTGTAACAACTTATATATATTACTGTATATGAAACTGCCAAAAAAATGTATATAAAAAAACTATTCAGAAGATGCTCCAGAATTATAATCTGCATGTGGGTCTCCTATTAGGAAACTTTGTAAAAATGCAAAGATACCTAAGCAGGTAACCAGACAGAAAAGAAGGGGAATGTACTGCTATGAAACAAAACAGAGTAAAGTGGAAGATCTACATGTTACTAGGAGTTTTCATAAACATTTGTTATTTTTTGTTATTTAGGTAACTAAAAGTTATGATACAACATCTAATTAAGCTGCCTGTTTGTCTAACTTCCTAGGAATTCAGATACTTTTTATTTCTGGAAAAGTGTTATTTCTTTGTAAATCCAGTACTGCACTGAGATATCAGTTTTGATTAATAAATTCTTAAACTAAAATTTCTAGTTTTGCCTGTAGTTATTTTCACAAATGATTAACATACATAGAAATAATTGATTATGCAGTATTTTAACCTAATGTATTATATGTCCTACTTTCTCATGTGCTACTTCCCTGAGTTAAGTCACTTCAACAGATCTGTACTGTTGTCAAAGAAATATTAGTGAAGCTGATTTAAGGTGAGAGCCATAGTAAAATTCAAGCATGAAATCAAATAGGAAGTGAAATATAATTTATACAATTAAGTTTTTGGACAAATGAGCATGGAGGGGGATGGGTGGAAGTCTTATTTTGTTCACACAGAACAAACCTCTAAAATTTCCAGTATGGCACTCATAAATCATTGAAACAGTTCCATTGTCCAGAGACAGGATTATATCTGTCTGTATCCTTCAATTTAATCCCAGAAACAAATTTATGTGTAAATCTAAGATACCTAAAGGACATAAATTGATAAGGCAAATGGGGTCCAGCTAGCCCAGACAAGCACATCTGACAGCACAGCCAACATTCATAGATAGTTTTAACAATAGGAAAGTGGTTTTACACATCTACCCACACTTTAAAATCACAATCTATTCTAAAAAATTAGAAGGCTGGAATCTGAGCTTTCTTTAGCATGAAAGGCTTAGATTTGCTCCACACATGCTTTAGATGTTTGCCCTTGCCACAAGGTTGGAGGGCAATTTGTCATCACAGGACTGACCTTTCTGCTGGAGGAGATGTGCCAGTGTGAAACCAAGAAGGAGGATGAGCAGGATGGCAGTTTCTAGAAGGATGTAGCTGTTTAGCATCTACACTTGTTTCTGTCCATAGAACTCCCTGTTAAGTGACACAGAAAGAGAAGGTGCACACCTTATTTCAAAGACTGATGTTATGATTCTGGGCTGCGTAAATGGTGTGAGATGAGAAGCAAACAACTTGTGAATGATTCAGAGCATCAGTAGAAGACATTATGCACTATGTCCTAAGAACACCTTCTGGACTCACCTTTCTCTTTTGTGGGTGTGCCAGCAAGGCTTTTAAGATCTTTATGGTTTAGTGGTGTGAACATTCTCTTCCCGTGGCATGTGGCCTGACTGATGCTTCAGTTCAGCTTTGGAATCCAGGACTTAAATTCACTTGAAGAAGGATAAAAAAGTATTCACAGCATTATTTAAAGCTCTGAGCTTACAAAATTACAATTGCTCTACTGCTGTTGTATTCAATCCTTGCAGCACTCCTCCACAAGTGCTTTCATTTAAATTTTCTTGGTGAAATCTCCAGTCTCCTGGGTTCTATCAATCTAACTGGAAAGAGCAATTTTTTGAGGAAGAACTGGGGACCCTAGAAATTGGAAGTTGTCCTGTTCATCTTGACAAGGTATAACACTTAGCCATTTCCCAAAGTAATGTAGATGTCTAGAAATGTAAAAAGAAATACAAGTTTTTCAGTTAGCGCCTTCAAAATTTGAATTGCGTTATAGAATACATCAGTACTAGACAGGTAACAATGCTAAGAGCTTGATGCTTATCACCATTCACAGCTTAAATGATGCATGGAATGCATCCTCAGGAACTGGGTAGATGACATCAAACAGAGGGACTTGTGAAAACGCTGCAGAGCAATGTTACCTTGGAGAAGATCCTCAAAAGACTTCATCCTGGAGTCAACAGGAAACTCACATATTTTAGACAAGGCAGTGTAAAATCCTGTGTGTAAGAAAGTAAGAGCTGGCTGGAAGAGCTTGCAGAAGAGCGTCCTGTGTCCTGGTGCATGTGTCAGAGTGCGCCTTTGGAGGAATGAAGGTCAACAGCACCTTGTCAGACACACAGAACAGCACAGCCAGCAGGAAAAGAGGGATTCTTTCCCTGCCTTCAGCTTCCATATCTGGAGCACTGTGTTTAGTTTGGTGGTTCTTGGTGTCAAGAAAGACAGTGACATTGTGGACTCAGTCCAGTGAACATCTTCCAACACAGGGAGAAGAAAATTTTATATGAGGAGAGGCTGAAAGGGTGAGGTTCATCTAAGCTGGGGATGAAATTAAAAAGTGGTTGTCTTATTGTTATATTGGGTAGACAGTTATATCATAGAAAGAGCCAGACTCTTCTCAGATGGGCAGCGTGAAACATTGAGGGATAATTAACATGTGTTTCAGCGATAGAAATGTTGATTAGGTAATTAATAGGGGGGGGGGAAAACACCATTGGGATCATCAGACAGTAAACTGGGGTACAAAGGGATGGAGAGACATCCATTTTTGGACATAATAAAAAATTCACTGGAAAGGGCTCTTGAAACCTGGGTCCAACATGTGCCCTGACTGCACAGGAAGGTGAACCAGAGAATTGCCAAATCACACATTCCATTCCACTGTCAGACTCTATCAATAAACTGTGTGGCAAAAAAAAATGTTGAATCATGTTAGTAACATACCAGTTCTTCCACAGGGTTCTTTGCTGACAGGCTCCACTAAACAGTGAAGCCATGTCGTCGGATGCTGAGATGGCTGTTTTTGGAGCTGCAGCTCCTTACCTCCGAAAGTCAGAGAAGGAGAGAATCGAGGCCCAGAACAAGCCTTTTGATGCCAAGACATCTGTCTTTGTGGTACATGCAAAGGAATCCTTTGTGAAAGGGACAATCCAGAGCAGGGAATCAGGGAAAGTCACTGTCAAGACTGAAGGGGGAGAGGTGAGTGAAAAACAAGGCTGGAGGACAATACTTGGTCCCCACACTGAGTTTTCAATCAACATATGTGGATCTTTTGTTTCCTTGGCAGACCCTGACCGTGAAGGAAGACCAAGTCTTCTCCATGAACCCCCCCAAGTACGACAAAATCGAGGACATGGCCATGATGACCCACCTGCACGAACCCGCTGTGCTGTACAACCTCAAAGAGCGTTACGCAGCCTGGATGATCTACGTAAGTGGCAGCAGCAGCTTCCTTTGGGCAGCTGGAGGAAGTGCTCTGCCAGGCTCAGGGGAAGCCAGCGTGCTGTCTCCCTTCCTCACAGACCTACTCGGGGCTCTTCTGCGTCACTGTCAACCCCTACAAGTGGCTGCCCGTGTACAACCCCGAGGTGGTGTTGGCCTACCGAGGCAAGAAGCGCCAGGAAGCCCCTCCACACATCTTCTCCATCTCTGACAACGCCTATCAGTTCATGCTGACTGGTGAGTGACTCTGTCTTCCTCAGAGGGATTGGACCATTAGAATCTCTGAAGGGATGCTCTGTCTTAGCAATATGAAGAGACTTCTTTTTCAAAGCTTTCATTTTTCTGACACACAATTACTAATGTGGGATTCAGTATCTTCACATCATTGTTTCTACTGATTTTAAATGAAAGACACCTCTGTACTCTGTGAGGTGTTTTGACATTTTGCTTGTTTGTTTCCTTAAGTACATGCTATACAGGTGAGGGACTCTCAGAGTGATCCCATCAAAAAGACATTTTAAAAGTCTTCACAGAGTTTTGGTGAAAAATAGTTACGGTAAATTTGGTGATATTTTCTTAACATATCATTCGACTTTTACTTCAGCCATAGCATTAATTACTGCAAACCTTAACAGGCTTTTTTCATGTTAGTATTTTCAAAATGGAAATATATTACCAGAGACAGTTAGTGTGTCAGGAAAAATGATAAACCAAATGGACTAGGTGTAACAAGGTATGTAATTATGTTTGTAATGTTATACCTGACATTTACTGAAGTAATTTTCAGCCTTTTTGGATTCTTTATTTATAAAGTCTATTGGTTTCTGCCTCTTCCACAGATCGGGAGAACCAGTCGATCCTGATCACGTACGTACACCCCCTGCTCGGGTCCCTGAGGGGCTGCCCAGGGCCAGGGCACCTCCTGCCTGACCACACACTCTCTGCTCCTCTCCTTGCTTTGACAGCGGAGAATCCGGGGCCGGGAAGACTGTGAACACAAAGCGTGTCATCCAGTACTTTGCAACAATTGCAGCCAGTGGGGACAAGAAGAAGGAGGAGCAGCAGACATCAGGCAAAATGCAGGTGAGTGAGGAACAACAGACTGAACACTTGGCCTGTCATTGCCCTGTCAACTAAACACAGTCCCTGAATAATTTTCCCCTTGCAGGGAACGCTTGAGGATCAAATCATCAGTGCCAACCCACTGCTGGAGGCCTTTGGAAACGCCAAGACTGTGAGGAACGACAACTCCTCACGCTTTGTGAGTTTTTGTTCAGAAAAGTTGTCATTTATAAGAGAACAAGGCTGTCAGAACAGATGGGGTCACTTCTGAAGTGTCACAGTCAGATGACTATATTAGTTGAACTAATATTTCTCTCACATTTTTTGCCAAGTCAAAATTAATTGGACTATCTAATAAAAAATACATCTTTAGAAGTGCAATACAGCATACAAAGGGGAATAATTGAAATATGTTTAAATATTTATAGTATCTATCCTCACAACTCAGAAAGTAAGAGTTAGTCTATTTTCTACAAGACAAAAAAATCTCATGTAACATTTACACCACCAAAATCCACCTTCAGATTATGCTCTGATTAAAAAATGGCTTTTATTATATCCACCTGTTTGAATTGCAACATAAATGACCCAATAAAAGACTTTCCTAGTCATTTTCTCACTCCTGTGCATTCACAGATATCCATTAAATAATAGTGGATAATAATGCCCAGATCTTTACACTAGTATTGTCAGTATAGACAGTTTCCTATATTTACTTTTATCCTGTTTTACTTTTTTAAAGAAAAAATAAATCAAAACAACTTCCAAGTTTGAAGCCTATATTCTGTGGAGAATATCTTCTTGAAATTTCAAAATGCCTTTTTTCTTTCCCATCTAAAGGGCAAATTTATTCGAATCCACTTTGGGGCCACAGGAAAACTGGCTTCAGCTGACATTGAAACTTGTAAGAGACCCTCCTAGACTGATCACATTCCTTTCTCTCGTTTCACCTCAGTGTTCTTTCTCATGGCTAACTTTGTCATACATCCTTGCCAGATCTGCTGGAGAAGTCCAGAGTCACTTTCCAGCTCAAGGCAGAAAGAAGCTACCACATCTTTTATCAGATCATGTCCAACAAGAAGCCAGAACTAATCGGTAGGAAGTATTATGACGGGTTTGATGCAATCTGAATGTTTAACATTTATCTTCATTCTCACACCCAGAGAATGTCTATTCCTCTTTTCAGACATGCTCCTCATCACCACCAACCCATACGACTATCAGTTTGTGAGTCAAGGCGAGATCACTGTTGCCAGCATTAATGACCAGGAGGAGCTGATGGCTACAGATGTGAGTGCTACAGAGCACATTGGTGTGGTACAAGTTCCTTTTTATGGACCAAAGGTTTATTTGTCTGATTTTGTTATCAGAGTGCCATTGACATCCTGGGTTTCACTGCTGATGAGAGAACAGCCATCTACAAGCTGACAGGGGCTGTCATGCACTATGGGAACCTCAAGTTCAAGCAGAAACAACGAGAGGAGCAGGCAGAGCCTGATGGCACTGAAGGTATTTAAAAAATCTAGAACTCCCAATAACGGAAACAATTATATAGTTGGCTGTCAACATTAAAATGTTTTGTTCCAATTTACGTTCACAAGGACATAAATTTCACCTTTCAGAATATTTCCCCTTAAGATATTACAAAATTTCAGTGCTGAATCCTACAGCTACATCTTAGAAGACACCCACTTTCAATTATCACTTCTCATCTGTCATTGTCTCCCTCTCTCTGTGTTCAGTTGCTGACAAGGCTGCCTACCTGATGGGTCTGAACTCAGCAGACCTGCTCAAGGCCCTCTGCTACCCCCGAGTCAAGGTGGGGAATGAGTATGTGACCAAGGGCCAAACTGTGCAGCAGGTAACAACCAGAATGAGAAGCTCTGTCTTGATTTACTCTTATTACTCTGTGTACTCATTTCCTTCTGCTCTATTCTTCTTTTTTTTTTTTTTTAGGTGTACAACTCAGTGGGTGCCCTGGCGAAGGCTGTCTATGAGAAGATGTTTCTGTGGATGGTCGTTCGCATCAACCAACAGCTGGATACGAAGCAGCCCAGGCAGTACTTCATTGGTGTCCTGGACATCGCTGGCTTTGAGATCTTTGATGTGAGAAACACAGAAATCATTTTATAATCTTGAAAAGGCAATTAAGCATCAAGAGAAACTGAAGCTTTTTGAGGGGGGTCATTGTGAAACATTCCATTCTTTTGCAATTTCAAATTAGTATTACATTATTTGGAAAACATTTATTTGTAATTTTCTAGAAATATTTTTCTTCCTTGTATATCCCAGTGTTTTTTCTCCAGCACAATCCATGAGCTTCATGTAATAGCTTTATGTGATACACAAGGATGAATTATCTGCCTTTTACATAACTATCACCAACATTACAGTTTTTCAATAAATTGAAATTAATATTAAAAAATGTTATCTGAGTCCAAGCCAGGAATGGAAAACTCTGACAATGTCTAAATTTTTTTAAGCCAAAAGGGAAAATTCACACAATATGAGAAAAAAGAAATGTGCAAATTTGCCTTGATAGAGATAAGACTACCAAATAATTTGTGAATTTGATTTAAAAATAAATTATATACTTATACATCATCCAAGTGGTAAAGGAAAAAAAAGAAATTGAAAAATCTCTTCCAACAAATAAAAAAACCTCTTCAAAAATAGTTAATTGAATGCTTTAACATTAAAAAATATTTGTGTTAATTGGGCGTCCATACATGGGATTCTGAGCTGGGATTCTGAGTGTGAAGGAGAAAGCTTTACAGGCAGCTCTTCATCCTGGGAATGAGTAAATCTTGTCTTTACATTGTCTTTGGGCAGTTCAACAGCCTGGAGCAGCTGTGCATCAACTTCACCAACGAGAAACTGCAACAGTTCTTCAACCACCACATGTTTGTGCTGGAGCAGGAGGAGTACAAGAAGGAGGGAATTGAATGGGAGTTCATTGACTTTGGGATGGACCTGGCTGCCTGCATTGAGCTCATTGAGAAGGTGTGTTGACTACATTTAAGATTTTATTTTCTTTGCGACAGAATTTCAGAATTTTTCTTTGCCCTTATCTTTTCTTGCTGTAATGCTTAACAAATGTATCTACTGTTATCTGTTTATGTTCCTGGCTATTTGCATTTGAACAGTACCTTTTTATTTCAAATATTGTATGTATTCAGACAGGAAATTCTAAAGACCTTCACGATTAGGCTACAAATGAAGTACCTTTAGATATCCATTAATTACACTGCAATGTATTTTTAAAACTGGAATTTTTCTTGTATGGTAACAGAAGAATTAATGTAATCACACAAAAATGGATGACAAGGATTCTCTATAGGTGTGTTTTCTAGTCTACAAAGATGAAAAATCTTTATTCAGGAATCTAGACACAATTTCAATATTATGGTTTGCATACTAACACTGTGATTTATGAAATATAATTTCTAAGAAAAATCATAGCTGCATATAGAAAAAAGTACTGGATTAACAGAGATCAATAAAAATGTCATTATGAGCAGACTTTTTTTGTGTAACATCCTCTCGTATAGGAATGGAAAGATAGAGATATATCATCAAAAAATAAGATTTCAGGAAGTAGCTGAAAGAGCTGTTGATCTATTGCAATCAATTTTAGTAAGACTATCTGAATAACTTTTTGAAAGCATTATTGAAAAGAAAAATTGCCGTTCAATTCACCAGTTTCAAAATTATTTAGAGAGTTTTGTGTGATTATTGTAACACTAGCAGCCGTGAAATGTGTTACTTTCAGATACAAATTCATATTTTGTTGAGAACCATGAGTGCAAAAGATTTGATCCATTTTTGATTCAAAATTCCATCAATTTCACATTTTTCTGTGCTTCACTGTAGTTTCCTTGTGAAGGCAGATCTGCATTTTATCACTGCTATTTTTCACTGCTTCCCCCAGCCCATGGGCATCTTCTCCATCCTGGAAGAGGAGTGCATGTTTCCCAAGGCAACTGACACCTCTTTCAAGAACAAGCTCTATGACCAGCACCTGGGCAAGTCCAACAATTTCCAGAAGCCCAAACCTGGCAAAGGCAAGGCTGAGGCTCACTTCTCCCTGGTGCACTACGCTGGGACAGTGGACTACAACATCTCTGGGTGGCTGGAGAAGAACAAGGACCCCCTGAATGAAACTGTCATTGGGCTGTACCAGAAATCATCTGTGAAGACCCTGGCCTTACTCTTTGCCTCTGCTGGAGGAGAGGCAGGTCAGTTCTCTCAAATGTCATCTCTTTGATGCATAGTGACTGAGCCCCAAAGCAACAGATGTTTCACTATCTTCACTTTATCAGAGGCCAGTGGTGGTGGCGGCGGTGGTGGCAAGAAAGGTGCCAAGAAGAAGGGTTCTTCTTTCCAGACTGTCTCAGCTCTTTTCCGGGTAAGTGTAAACCTTATCTTATAATTTATGCAAAGAATTATTCTGCTTTTTTAACTTGCTCAGACACAGTAAAAGGGTAAAAAACCTCAACCAACTAGCCAACAAACCAACCAGCCAGCCAATCAACCAAGCAAGCAAGCAAGCAAGCAAAAGAGATTCCAAATACAAATAACTTCTATTTAGACCATAATTAAAAGTAAAAATAAAAAACTTAAGGAATGAAAAATGACTCTGTAGAGACCTAATCTTACACTTAATGGAAACATAAGTTCTCTCATAAAAAGTGCTCACCTTCTATCCTTTGTTGGGTTGATGGTAACATTTTTTCTCATCTCAGGTGATATTTAATGTTCTGAATCAGAGGAGATTGAGCTATTGATTGATGTCTTCTCAGTTGTTCATTTTAAGGCAACTGCATCTCCATTGATGGGCCTTTCATGCTAAGTTCAAACAATGCAAAGGGTTATGTTTTTCCACATTTCTTAAACACACTCACTAAGTCATGAACCCACAGGAGAACCTCAACAAGCTGATGACCAACCTGCGGAGCACTCACCCCCATTTTGTGCGCTGCATCATCCCCAATGAGACTAAAACACCTGGTAAGATACTCAAGTAGGAAGAGAGTTTGCTCTGATAGATCCATTCCCATCTGCACTGGAATTTGTGCCATCCATTTGTGCTCTGCTTTGCTCAGGTGCCATGGAGCACGAGCTGGTGCTGCACCAGCTGCGCTGTAACGGCGTATTGGAAGGGATCAGGATTTGCAGGAAAGGGTTCCCCAGCAGAGTCCTCTATGCTGACTTCAAACAGAGGTAAGAGCTATGAAATCGTGAGCATCAGGTGTCCTCACTGACTGCTATCACACAACTCGGCTTTGCTAGGGTGTCTCAGTAAGAAAGCACAAGCTAGTGATTACAGGATTAATAAATGCAGTTTGGGATGAGGCTAAAACATCTTGTCAGGTAAAAATTACAAACTCTATCTCAGGTCTTTGGCCACTGTATCAGATAGAGTTTCAGGGGCAGAGGCTTTCCTCCTACACACATAGTGACCATGTTCCTCTCCAGCAATTTTCTACAGCATAGTTTAAGTAAAAAAAATGTGGATTGATCTCACTGGAGATCAGTGTCCTCTTTTCGTCTGTGGCTGATCACTCAAAGACAGGAAATGTTTCCTTGATTTTGTTACAGCTTAGGACTTCATGATATGGGGATCTCTAAATGAGGGATGAAATTCCAACTTCCTCATCCTGATTCTGCTGCAAGCACT